>JAVIAB010000107.1:38525028-38822528 GCA_032433765.1 Megaustenia siamemsis
TAGACATTCAAAGTGATCAGGATGATAAGGTACACAGGGTTGTTCTTCTATTAGACATTCAAAGTGATCAGGAAGATAAAGTACACAGGGTTGTTCTTCTATTAGACATTCAAAGTGATCAGGAAGATAAAGTACACAGGGTTGTTCTTCTTTAGACATTCAAAGTGATCAGGAAGATAAAGTACACAGGGTTCCTCTATTAGACATTCAAAGTGATCAGGATGAGATGTCTCTTCAATTTAAAAAAAAAAACTTGTTAAAAATTAAACTTTGCATCCCCTAAAGCTCTCTTATTTGCTAATTTTTGATCAGTTACCAGTGTTATTGTCTCTTATTTGCTAATATTTGATCATTTAGTTACCAGTGTTATTGTCTCTTATTTGCTAATATTTGATCATTAGTTACCAGTGTTATTGTCTCTTATTTGCTAATATTTGATCATTTAGTTACCAGTGTTATTGTGTCTTATTTGCTATTATTTGCTAATATTTGATCATTTAGTTACCAGTGTTATTGTGTCTTATTTGCTATTATTTGCTAATATTTGATCATTTAGTTACCAGTGTTATTGTGTCTTATTTGCTATTATTTGCTAATATTTGATCATTTAGTTACCAGTGTTATTGTCTCTTATTTGCTATTATTTGCTAATATTTGATCATTTAGTTACCAGTGTTATTGTCTCTTATTTGCTATTATTTGCTAATATTTGATCATTTAGTTACCAGTGTTATTGTCTCTTATTTGCTATTATTTGCTAATATTTGATCATTTAGTTACCAGTGTTATTGTCTCTTATTTGCTATTATTTGCTAATATTTGATCATTTAGTTACCAGTGTTATTGTCTCTTATTTGCTATTATTTGCTAATATTTGATCATTTAGTTACCATTGTTATTGTCTCTTATTTGCTATTATTTGCTAATATTTGATCATTTAGTTACCAGTGTTATTGTGTCTTATTTGATCATTTAGTTATCAGTGTTATTGTCTTGTCTTATTGTACTGAAGTAAAATATTAATTTATATCAGAATAAATATTTATTGTAGCATTTTCCTGTTTTGTGTGTAAAGTCACAAGTGAAACCACTTCCATAAAATATTAATTTTAAGAATGAGTGGAATGTATAAGGCACAGAACATCTATGTCCATAAGCTCTGCAACATTTTCAGGATTAAAGCTAAAATGTCACTTGAGATGAAAACAAAGAGCTGTGCCTTATGTTGAATGTTTGAATTCTATCTATCTATTGACCTTTCGAACCGTAGCTGACCTGTAGGGCATGGACCCAGATACACTTTTTCCTATCTAAATTTTTTTATTCTAGCGGTTTTCAATCCTTGTAAAGATCTTTTATCAATTTCGCCATTTGTCTCTGTTCTATGCAAGCAACTCTATCTCATTAAGGGAGCAGATTCCTGCTGCTCTTGCCTCTCTGATCACAGTGTCTCTCTCTGGTTGGCCTCTTTTCCTCTTACCTCTTGTTTCCCACATGAGGGCTTGCTCTGTTATTTGGTTATTATCTCTCCTCATCACTTGTCCAACATATGACCATTGTGATTACTTCAGATAAAGTGACACAATAACCATTGCTCTTTATACTAATTAAACACTTTGGATTTGCTCATTCTTATTGGGATTAGCAGCTTTCAATTTCAAGCAAAAGCAGCTTTTCAAAAAATGAGGAAGATACTGTGCAATCCATTTTGTCAATAGAAGCAAGAAAAAGAGTTCTTAAATGTTATGTAGAGCCAGTCTTAACATATGGATGTGAATCCTGGACTATAGGATAACAGACAAGAAAATCACTGGAGGCTGTAGAAATGTGGTTTTACAGAAGAATGTTGAGATACCATGGACAGCTAAGAAGAGTAATGAAAACGCGGTGAAAGCAAAAGAAAGCTAATTTCCAATATTAGGAAGAAACAATAATTTTTTGGGCATGTAATGAGAAGGGAACAGCTGGAATATATTGTAACAACTGGAAAAATGAGGGATGAAGAGATAGAGGGAGGCAAAAAGAGAAAATACCAGATAGCTTAAGATAATGGTTTGGCAGAGGGCAACAACAGAAATGATAAATAACTGTCGAGATAAAAAGTTGTGGAGAGACATGATCACCTACACCAGCAGGCCCAGTACTTGATGCTTCTTATTTGCTACTTTGTTTATATTTTACAATCTTGCAAACTGTTCTTTCGCACCTGCCGATTTGGAAATTCATTGGATTTTTGCATTATTGCTGGAGCTCAGTTTTAAGGAAATGTTTGTAGAGAAGAGGCTCTTATGATGGAGGCGGCTCAGTGACTTAATACTGGGTTTACATGCCCTTTAATAACAAATTATGTACAGCTCTATGGTAGCAGCATTTTTTGACTTCTAAGGCCTTGCTTTCATCTTGTGCAGTCTTCACATTGAAGATTGGCTATCATTGACTTCCCTACCTCTCTGTCCTTTAGCTTTCATCTTGTGCAGTCTTCACATTGAAGATTGGCTACCATTGACTCCCTACCTCTCTGTCCTTTAGCTTTCATCTTGTGCAGTCTTCACATTGAAGATTGGCTACCATTGACTCCCTACCTCTCTGTCCTTTAGCTTTCATCTTGTGCAGTCTTCACATTGAAGATTGGCTACCATTGACTCCCTACCTCTCTGTCCTTTAGCTTTCATCTTGTGCAGTCTTTCACATTGAAGATTGGCTACCATTCCCTACCTCTCTGTCCTTTAGCTTTCATCTTGTGCAGTCTTCACATTGAAGATTGGCTACCATTGACTCCCTACCTCTCTGTCCTTTAGCTTTCATCTTGTGCAGTCTTCACATCGAAGATTGGCTACCATTCCCTACCTCTCTGTCCTTTAGCTTTCATCTTGTGCAGTCTTCACATCGAAGATTGGCTACCATTGACTTCCCTACCTCTCTGTCCTTTAGCTTTCATCAACACATATTGTAGTAAAAATTAGTTGGGATTCTTGAACTTTCCCTCTCCGTTAACTTGATCCTTCCCACTCCGTTAGCTTGATGCTTCCCTCTCCGTTAGATGTCACAAAGGGCTTCTTGTGTTTTTTTCCACCCATCTCTATTCTGGGTGAGGTGTTCATTCTTATCTAATGCCTGTCAACTTTGCTTCTCTTATAAGTGTTAATTTTTAGTGTCTCTTTAGTTCTTCCTCTTTTTCTGTATCCTTTTCCCACAGAAGAACTTGTAGAGATGCATTTGAAGGGATTATTTACTTTACAAATTTGTGTTAGTTGTACATTAGTTCTGTTTGTTTGTTTAGCAAAAGTCCAGAGGGACTAAATTTTTGCGTGAATATCACTTGTTCCTATTTGTTACACGGGCAGCCTTGTACTCAGGTGTCCCCCGCCATACAGGCAGATATTCTCAGACTTCAGAAGTACTCTCATATTTGTACCGTATAAATTAAAAAACAGCCGTAATCCTTAACTCTTCTTAAGTTACAATTGGCTGTAATCCTGGAATCTTCATAAGTTATAATCAGCCAAGTTCCCTTAGACTCTTCGTAAGTTACAATCAGTTGAGTTAGTTTTCCTCATTCATATTGTACATTGCATGTGTAAATAACTAGCTGGCTTCTTCAGCCTTCAACAATGGTTTCACAAATAAACTGGTCCTTTGAGTTGTAGCTATTGCACTTGTATCACACAATTCAATTCTTATTTTCATTATGACAAAGCAGATATTTCTCTATGATCATTCTGCAGTTTAACACCCCCCCCCCCCTTTTTTTTTCATTAGCACCCAATTCTCCTATACCTTTTCACCCTTAATGGACATAGCCTGTCCTTGTAAAAATATGTGTGTGAAGTGACTGTTATTGATCCTTTGTTAATAATATCCAACTATAGATTAATGCCTACATAGCAAGTTGTAATCTGGGTCACTGCAAAAAATACATTTTTATTTTAAGTGGAGCCTGTGTGCTGACAGCTACCTGTGTTTATGTGAATCTAGTTTGTGTGGGTGTGTGTGAATTTGTTGTACACATTCAGCCAGGACTTTATAGGGCTGTGTAATTGTCTTTCAGACGCACAGTGTGTTCATGGATGCATTTATACAGAATCACAGGCTGGATCACATCAGTCAAGTGATGGGCTACCACCCAGATTACTTAAGGAACTTTCTTACAACACAGAACTTCCTGCTGCGGGAAGATGGGCCTCTGCCTTATGATTACAGACATTACATCGCTATTATCGTGAGTTGTAATTCTTTGGTGGTTTGTGAATTATCAGTGTTTTATAAGTATTTTATAGTTATCAGTATTTTATAGTTATCAGTATTTTAATACAATCTGTACCTGGAGCTCCCAAACACAGCTCTAGTGAGTTACTTGAGAAACCAGTAGCCACATTTGTGTAGCTTTTTAATTTTTTGATGTTTCTGCAATTATTTGCTCTAAAACCTTGTAATTATATTATTGAACCTCTTTTCGACTTCCTGAACAATTGTCCAAACAAACCATGTGTTTTTAGGTTGAATTTAATTTATTTTCATATTTGAAATTTAAAAAAATTGTGAAAAATGGCCTGGTCCACAGTGTGTTTAGACTTTTTACGTATCAGTGCAGTATGATGATTGTAGGCTACTTATCAGTGCAGTATGATGATCGTAGGCTACTTATCAATGCAGTATGATGATCGTAGGCTACACTTATCAGTGCAGTATGATGATCGTAGGCTACACTTATTAGTGCAGTATGGTGATCGTATGCTTACACTTATCAGTGCAGTATGATGATCGTAGGCTTACACTTATCAGTGCAGTATGATGATTGTAGGCTACACTTATCATTGCAGTATGATTATCGTAGGCTTACACTTATCAGTGTAGTATGATGATTGTAGGCTACACTTATCATTGCAGTATGATGATCGTAGGCTACACTTATCATTGCAGTATTGATGATCGTAGGCTACACTTATCAGCACAGTATGATGATCATAGGTTATAATTATTAGTGCAGTATGACAATGTAGCTACACTTATTAGTGCAGTATGACGATTGTGGGCTATACTTTTTAGTGCAGTATGACGATTGTAAGCTACACTTATTAGTGCAGTATGACAATGTAGCTACACTTATTAGTGCAGTATGACGATTGTGGGCTAGTGCAGTATGACAATAGTAGGCTACACTTATTAGTGCAGCATGATGATTGTAGGCTACACTTATCAGTGCAGCATGATGATTGTGGGCTACACTTATCAGTGCAGTATGACGATTGTAGGCTATACTTATCAGTGCAACATGATGATTGTAGGTTATACTTATCAGTGCAGCATGATGATTGTAGGCTACACTTATCAGTGCAGTATGATGATTGTAGGATACACTTATCAGTGCAGTATGACGATTGTAGGCTACACTTATCAGTGCAGCATGACAATTGTAGGCTACACTTATCAGTGCAGCATGATGATTGTAGGCTACACTTATCAGTGCAGCATGATGATTGTAGGCTACACTTATCAGTGCAGCATGACGATTGTAGACTATACTTATCAGTGCAGCATGATTGTAAGCTACACTTATTAGTGCAGCATGACGATTGTAAGCTACACTTATTATTGCAGTATGATGATTGTAGACTACACTTATCAGTGCAACATGATGAGTTGAATGCCATGGGTCTGGTTTTCTCTCCCCAGTTCATGTGGTGGGCTGTGGCTGCTTTCATTACTTCAGTTTTCTTCTTTGACTCATCATCCTAGTGGGCAGGATGACAACTTGGTGCTCATTATCAGCAGTTTCCAGCACTGTGGGAGTCATGCCCATCTTTACCATCTCACCTGTTTGTAGTAGCATGGCTTCAGGGGAGTCTTTCTCACAATAGAGGCAATATGAGGTTTTAGTCAGCAGATGGTATAATAGATGTACTCTTTTTTTTTTTTTTCATTTTCTGTGTGTTAAGTTAGAAACCCTCCCTGTTGTATATTGGTCTCTCCTTCCTGTATTTGGCTGTAATAAGTTAGAACCTCTGTAAAAAGTAAAGTAAAGTACCCCCCGTCACGCCAAGTGGCGTATAGGAAATATGGTGTTAGTGACCCTATATTTTACAGACCTTCAGCACATGATTTTTTTGGGGTAATGTGGTCGGTATTACGCCCGTGCTGCTTTTACTTTCCCAGAAAAAATCCGGTACCCATTAAGGCTAGGTGAACCCGGAGCCGTCGGTTGGGATCGAACCCTACCCCTTGTCCGTAGTAGTCCAGTTCACTAACCACTGAGCTATCGCGGCTCCTACTAATTTTTAGGGAATTAGTAAAACCCAGGTGTCCTCGCCAGGATTACGAACCCCGGCTGTTGCCGTGGTAAGCCAACCGCCTATCGATTGCGCTAACCGGACACCCTTAGAACCTCTGTGCTGTATATTATATTGTACTCAGAACCTCTGTGCTGTATATTATATTGTACTCTCCTTGCGCAGTGCCAGCTTTCTCAGTGCCTGCTTGCTCAGTGCCTGCTTGCTCAGTGCCCTTTTGCTCAGTCACATTTGTTTGTCAGGGCCATCACCTACAGGTCAAACATATCTTATTCATTGGTCACATATCTTGGATCAAGAAAGAGGCACTGATAACTTTGAGTGCATGCAGCTCATCCTGATGCCTGCTATTTGGCTAACCTGATGCTTTCTAGATCTGCCTTGTCCCCTTTCCCATTGATTCTAAGATTTCTAGGAAAAGCTGCTTGTAAACCATTTCCTGTGGTGTGTGTCAGCATGACCCACCAGCACCTGTGTAACCTCAACTCCTTATATTGTCATTTCTGCTTGTCTCTTATGAGCTTTTATTATTTCAATTATTTCAATTACTCAATTATTTCTAGTTACTTTGGATGTTCATAATTTGCATTCTTCTGAGATTTGTGCTCTTATTGTTCATCTGTCATTCCTGTAGGGGTGGAGGAGAGCTCATGGCAGAATCAGTAACTTGTCATTTCTAAATAAGAACAAAGGGTCAGCTCATGGCAGGGTCAAATGTTTTTTCTTTTGGAAGTGTAATAAAATCATAGACCCGAACACCTTGTGGTGACTGCACTGAACAAGTGGCCTTTATTTTCCAATCCTATAAGCCCCCCCAAATCTGTGTTAATAGAAATGAGAAAGAGAGTTAATCAGTGCTATATAGAACCAATTCTGACCTATGGAAGTGAATCATGGACAGTAGACAAACAAATGAAAAGACAATTAGAGGCCATAGAGATGGGATTTCTCAGAAGAATATTGAAAGTTCCCTGGACAGCTAAAAAGACCAATGAGGAAGTTCTCAAAGAGGCCAACACAAAAAGGGAGCTCATAAAAAACATCAGAAAGAAGCAATCAACATTTTTCGGGCACATCATGAGAAGAGGAAAGTTAGAATACTTGGTTACTTACAACTGGCAAAATAAAAGGAGAGATCACGGATGACAAAGAGAGAAAATACTGGATAGCTTGGTGTCATGGCATGGGAAACAGTCAACAACAGAACTGATACGATGCACGGTGGAGAGAAGATTGTGGAAGGACATGATCGCCTATGCCAACCAGTACGGCACATGATGATGATAAGCCCCCCCAGCAGACCCCAGCACTGAGATAAATGCCATAAAACATAATTTATCTTCATGAGCCTACACAGAAAACTGCTGAGTTTGTATTCCTGAGTTCAGTAGTTGTTACAGCGGAGTTCAGCAGTTGTTACAGCGGAGTTCAGCAGTTGTTACAGTGGAGTTCAGCAGTTGTTACAGCGGAGTTCAGCAGTTGTTACAGCGGAGTTCAGCAGTTGTTACAGCGGAGTTCAGCAGTTGTTACAGCGGAGTTCAGCAGTTGTTACAGTGGAGTTCAGCAGTTGTTACAGTGGAGTTCAGCAGTTGTTACAGTGGAGTTCAGCAGTTGTTACAGTGGAGTTCAGCAGTTGTTACAGTGGTGTTCAGCAGTTGTTACAGCGGAGTTCAGCAGTTGTTAAAGCTGTTAAATTATTGCTGTTGTTGAGCCAACGATCTCCCTTTCGTAGAAAGTGAATTCCTTTTTTAATACAACGAATTCTGGGTCTAGTAGTCGACGCATAAAGTTTTACTACATAACAGTTTCAATAATTGTGAATTCAGTCTCTGTAATTTGCTTCTGTTTTAAGTAGTTTTATAGATTATACATGACTTCACAGAGTCTATACATGACTTCACAGAGTCATACTTCAGACTGTACACTTGTACTTCAGAGTGTAACTTACTTTACTGACTGTACACACTCAACATCAAAGCTTTTTTTTGTGTTCAATATTTAGCCTGAAAAAAGTAGCTTCTTTTTTGTACAACATTGAGTGGGGTGGGTCTACAAGAATAACTGTTTGTAATTACTCCCACATTTTCTAAAGTTTGGTTTTTTTTTCTTCTCATTTATCAACTTCTTATCTGGTCAATATAGTCATAGTTTTTTTCATTTTCCTTTGAAAGTTGCAATTTGAAGGAAAACAGTGTATTCTCTTATTCGAAGTAACTTTTTTATTTTAAACTTAATGAAAGAAGGCTTGTCATAATATAAACATATATTATATCATATATATATATATGATATTGGAATCATTATAATGGAGGAAAACACATTAATTTAGCAAATTGTGGGAGTTCTCCTTACATCTCTGTTATTTCCATTCCTAGTTCATATATTTTGAATGTTTTAACAAATGTGGCAATACAATACTGGTTGTGGTAGGTGTGTGTGTGTGTTTTAGTGGAAAGGATTCAATATGAAGACTATTGCAGATGAGCTGTTTTTCTAAACAAATTGAAATACAAGCGTTGAGTGAAATGAGGCTGCAGAAAATGTTGCATCATGTTTATTTTGTGGCTAAGATAAACAATGTAAGGGGTTCTCCCATCAACAGGAAAAACCTGGTAATTTATTAATAGATTTTTTTTTTTAATTTGGGGCACACAAAAAAATAGCTTATTTCATCATCATAAATTTTGAGACACATCAAGTCAACGTTATCTCAAATGCCACTTCCAAGGCCACTCCCGCCCTTTTTATTATTTTCCAAGAAACCAGTTTGATAAGTTTTGCTTCCTGATTTGATCATTCTTGTTGCCGTTATTGTGACAGAATACATACACACACAAACTTTATAGTATCCACAAAAAAGTGCTTTTACGAAATACATCTTTTAAATTATTTCGGGGGGGGGGGGGGGGGGGGGGGGGGGGGGGGGGAGTAGGAGGTGCATGATGGGTGGCCTATAGGTAAGACCTGGCCTCTACACAAGAAACTCCTCTGTTCAAATGCCACAAGAGACTGGAAATTGTTCACTTGGAATGGGGAAATGTCAAAACTCTTGATGATAAAAGTGAGAGTGCCTCTGAAGTAAAAGAGTATGAATCTCTATGGTGAGGGACACTTGAATACGCCGATGGCCGGTGTGACAAACAGGAAAACAAGTGATACTCGTGCAAAATTCCATCCTGTAGAATTTTGTTAGAGAGATAAAGCTGGCATATGCAAATAAACAACAATTATTTCCATCTGTTCTTGCTCCATTATTTTCTGTTCATGAAAACCATCTCAAATGAAGAACATGTCAAATCCTCATGGTCAACGAGCTCTTCTCTCATCTTAGAGTTCAAAGAAGTGAATGTGGATGCACTGTGTTGCTAGTTTACAACAAGCAGCAATGTCTGTGCCTTTCAGGCCGACACCTTTGTCTTCAACATAAGTAGATTTGCTTAACATTTTTTACCTGGACATTGGCTGGCTATTTGGGGCCTAATCTTCTAGACTGTCCAGGGTTCTTTAATATGCATGAGTGCACATGGGAACAACTTTTTTTTACTATTTTCAGAGAGAGCTAGACATTGGATCTCTCTACTCAGAGAGAGCTAGACATTGGATCTCTCTACCCAGAGAGAGCTAGACATTGGATCTCTCTACCCAGAGAGAGCTAGACATTGGATCTCTCTACCCAGAGAGAGCTAGACATTGGATCTCTCTACCCAGAGAGAGCTAGACATTGGATCTCTCTACCCAGAGAGAGCTAGACATTGGATCTCTCTACCCAGAGAGAGCTAGACATTGGATCTCCCTACCAGAGAGAGCTAGACATTGGATCTCCCTACCCAGTGAGAGCTAGACATTGGATCTCTCTACCCAGAGAGAGCTAGACATTGGATCTCTCTACCCAGAGAGAGCTAGACATTGGATCTCTCTACCCAGAGAGAGCTAGACATTGGATCTCTCTACCCAGAGAGAGCTAGACATTGGATCTCTCTACCCAGAGAGAGCTAGACATTGGATCTCTCTACCCAGAGAGAGCTAGACATTGGATCTCTCTACCCAGAGAGAGCTAGACATTGGATCTCCCTACCCAGAGAGAGCTAGACATTGGATCTCCCTACCCAGAGAGAGCTAGACATTGGATCTCCCTACCCAGAGAGAGCTAGACATTGGATCTCCCTACCCAGAGAGAGCTAGACATTGGATCTCCCTACCAGAGAGAGCTAGACATTGGATCTCCCTACCCAGAGAGAGCTAGACATTGGATCTCCCTACCCAGAGAGAGCTAGACATTGGATCTCCCTACCCAGAGAGAGCTAGACATTGGATCTCCCTACCCAGAGAGAGCTAGACATTGGATCTCTCTATTCAGAGAGAGCTAGACATTGGATCTCTCTACCCAGAGAGAGCTAGACATTGGATCTCTCTACCCAGAGAGAGCTAGACATTGGATCTCTCTACCCAGAGAGAGCTAGACATTGGATCTCTCTACCCAGAGAGAGCTAGACATTGGATCTCTCTACCCAGAGAGAGCTAGACATTGGATCTCTCTACCAAGAGAGAGCTAGACATTGGATCTCTCTACCCAGAGAGAGCTAGACATTGGATCTCTCTACCCAGAGAGAGCTAGACATTGGATCTCTCTACCCAGAGAGAGCTAGACATTGGATCTCTCTACCCAGAGAGAGCTAGACATTGGATCTCTCTACCCAGAGAGAGCTAGACATTGGATCTCTCTACTCAGAAACTAGGGAATGGAAAGCCATGAGGAAACCATGGGTTCGATTTTTCAAAAATTGAACCTAGGACCTGCCTATCCAGAAAAAGACTTTGTTACCTCTAGACCACCCTGTTCCCCCTTAAGAAGCAAACCATATATCAAACATACTCTTTACTGTAAAGTATATATGGAATGAGAATAGTAAGACACAGAAAAATATAGATTCCCATTTAGTATCACTTTTGATGCTCAAAATTGTGGTTGTTCTTTCCAAAGTTATGACAATGCCAAATTGTGAATTTGTTTTTACAGGCTTCTGCGCGTCACAATTGTACATATCTGGTCAAACTTCACGAGCAGGAGTTTTTACTTCACAATGGTAACTCTGAATGGTTAAAAGGGATCCAGAGTGCCCCTCGCAAAATTCAGGACTTGTATGAAATCAACAAAATCCTGGCTCACAGACCATGGCTCATCACAAAAGATCATGTTTCAGTAAGTGTGATAAATGAGTACATTGATGTTATATCAATTATAATAATGAGCACATTGATTGTTATATAAATTATTGCTATGAGTACATTGATTGTTATATTTTATCTCTTGATGCATTTTAAAGAAAGCTGTACAATTTCATCCTGTTGATAAATAGTTAAGATTGAGAGTAAACTTATCTTTGCTGCACTATTTAACAAATTTAATGTTTAGAAGACTAAACTAGATCTACCTACCTCAATGCTGTCACTTGTCGAGACTGTGATGAAACTCATGTAAATTGCTTTACTTTGAGCATAATCGGTCATATTGCTTATGTTCACCCATTGACTAAAGGAATGCCCCTCTTTGTTATCTGTTCTTAAAAGGACGTTAAGTGAGCCTGTCTAATGTTTTGTGGTTTTCCGTAGAAATGATTTTTTTAGTACAGGGTTGCTTTCCTCTTTGATCCCTGCTGGGGGAACTGGTTTGTCTTGAGGCAAGACATCGGCCTCAAGACAGAGAGGTTGTGGGTTCAAATCCCGGCAATACCAGTTGGGATTTTATTTATGATTTCTCTCTGTGTCAACCACCCCTGGTCTCAGCAGTGAGGCCCGGCTTGAAACGTCAATTACTCATCGACGAAAAAAAATATGAGTACCTCCAAAGTCGGTGTTATCTGCCTGTGTGGCATGGGACCCCTGTGCACTTGGCTGCCAGGGAAAAATGGATTAACACGCACAATTCAGTTCCTAGTCTCTAGGGACTTTGTCAGAGGTAAAAGCTGACAAACGAAGAGAGAGAGAGATCCCTGATCCCTGCTCGCTTGACTTGACTAGTTAGTCAGTCTGTTTCTAGAGACACTATGAAGAGAGAGAGAGAGATCCCTGCTCGCTTGACTTGACTAGTTAGTCAGTCTGTTTCTAGAGACACTATGAAGAGAGAGAGAGAGATCCCTGCTCGCTTGACTTGACTAGTTAGTCAGTCTGTTTCTAGAGACACTATGAAGAGAGAGAGAGATCCCTGCTCGCTTGACTTGACTAGTTAGTCAGTCTGTTTCTAGATACACTATGAAGAGAGAGAGAGAGATCCCTGCTCGCTTGACTTGACTAGTTAGTCAGTCTGTTTCTAGAGACACTATGAAGAGAGAGAGAGAGAGATCCCTGCTCGCTTGACTTGACTAGTTAGTCAGTCTGTTTCTAGAGACACCATGAAGAGAGAGAGAGAGATCCCTGCTCGCTTGACTTGACCAGTTAGTCTGTTTCTAGAGACACTATGAAGAGAGAGAGAGAGATCCCTTCTCGCTTGACTTGACTAGTTAGTCAGTCTGTTTCTAGAGACACTATGAAGAGAGAGAGAGAGATCCCTGCTCGCTTGACTTGACTAGTTAGTCTGTTTCTAGAGACACTATGAAGAGAGAGAGAGAGATCCCTGCTCGCTTGACTTGACTAGTTAGTCAGTCTGTTTCTAGAGACACTATGAAGAGAGAGAGAGAGATCCCTGCTCGCTTGACTTGACTAGTTGGTCTGTTTCTAGAGACACTATGAAGAGAGAGAGAGATCCCTGCTCGCTTGACTTGACTAGTTAGTCAGTCTGTTTCTAGAGACACTATGAAGAGAGAGAGAGAGATCCCTGCTCGCTTGACTTGACTAGTTAGTCAGTCTGTTTCTAGAGACACTATGAAGAGAGAGAGAGATCCCTGCTCGCTTGACTTGACTAGTTAGTCAGTCTGTTTCTAGAGACACTATGAAGAGGTGGAGTAGGGTCTGGTTGGACGTGGTCCACCCTTCACCTCTGCTTCTGTCAGGCACTGTGGCCTTCACTTGTTATATTTTGTTTATTTATTGCCGTTGTATTTTAAATTAGGGAGTCTGAAGTAATTGTACCCTATATTTGATTGTTTCAGAAACTTCTAAGAAGTTCGGAGCCATGGTCTCTCTCAGAGCTGATGCAAGCTATCATTTTATTAACACATTTTCATTCCATGTGCTCTTTTGTTTACGGGTGTGGCATTACTGCTGAGCTTGACATTGGCGGATTCACCTATGGGAACTCCGACAGTGACAGCGATTCCAGTGGGGACCCAAGCAATGAAACCAAAAACATTAATAATGGTCACTCAAAGGTAAATGTCGCCATTTTCATTCACAAAAATTACTGAGTTTGTAAATAAAGGTCTGAGATTTGTCTGTAAAGGTCTGCAGATACTGGTGGTTTTATTATGCCAGTTCTTGCTCTCTCTCTCTTTAATTTTGTCTTGTCTGTTCATTTACTCAACATCTGTTATCTAAGGTGCATACAAATTCCACTTTTTACTTGCCTTGTGCTAAAATAAAATAGCTCAGGCAAAAGCAGCTTTCCAAAAAATGAGGAAGATACTGTGCAATCCATTTTTGACAATAGAAACAAGAAAAAGTTGTTAAATGTTATGTAGAGCCAGTCTTAACATATGGAAGTGATTCATGGACAATATGACAACAGACAAGAAAATCACTGGAGGCTGTAGAAATGTAGTTTTACAGAAGAATGTCGAGAATACCATGCACAACTAAGAAGAGCAACGAAAACGTTCTGAAAGAGACCAGAGCAAAAAGAGCTAATATCCCAATATTAGGAAGAAACAAATCATAATTTTTTTGGCCATGTAATGAGAAGGGAACAACTGGAATATATTGTAACAACTGGGAAATCGAGGGATAAAGAGATATAGGGAAGAAATGAGAAACAATACCAGACAGCTTATGGATTGGCAGAAGATCATCAACAGAAATGATAAGTAACTGTCGAGATCAAAAGTTGTGGAGAGACATGATTATACCAGTGAGCTCTCTTAATCACACAGCACTCTGTAGCCTCAACTAGAACTTATGATCGAATTGAACACCCTTGACCTTGCATGTTGTTGCGCTGCAGGCACGTAGATTGCCGGTGGCGTCTTGCCCCGGACAACTCGTCTTGACTCCGTATCAGCCCACTTGACACAGGCCGGTCCCCGTTCCTATGGGTTGACCTATTCGTGGACTCGATGTTGATTAATCTTGAAGCTCGCCTTGCCTGGACACTGCACTGGCGCTGCACTGCCCTCTCAGAACTGACACCCGTCAGCTCGGCTAAGGGCTGTACTGCTGCTTGGCCCCCTTGATCAATGTGGTTGTATACTCTGGTACTTCGCGCTGTTCGATGTGATGACTGCTTCACGGGCCTGTGCTTGGTGGCCCACCCAGTTTTGTTCTTCACTATGCACAGACATACACATATTGCATGCTAGGAAATAGTTAATGAACACCACGTAACAGATACACTCAAGGTTTATTTGCAAGAATTTCCACCTCACATCACTATTACACAACACACCCACATGTGTCTCAGAGGCCCTTCTCACATTGTATGGCAACCACCAGGCGCCCACCTGCTCCACCTCTGACTCCCCACACTAAAGTCCAAATGACCCCTTCACTTGGTAGGCCACTGGTCGATGCTGCTGACTCTCCCACTATTGTCTACTCGTGCCCTTGCTAGCACCCACATTGTTTGTGCCTAAGCGGTGCTAACTAGTTGCTGACTTGACCTGACTGGGTCGTAGCTTCTAACCTTCACTCCTAACCTAGAACATCACATTCATTGCTGAGCCTTCTCTCAGTGAGGGCTGACCCTTACACTGTCGTTGTTTCGGAATCTACAACACTTTAACTGTTGTACTCATCAATGATCCTGAACTCGCTCAAGTTGTCTCTCTTCCTGCCACCTACTTTGTTCGTTACGTCTGGATGTCGCAACTACATTATGACCTCGTACTCATCATTGAGCATGAGTTTGGGAAAGCCGTCTAGCTCCCTGTCAAGTAAACTGTTCATTGTTACTGTGTTTCACAACTACATTCTAAGCTCACACTCATCACTGAGCCTGAACTCTACAAAAGCTGTCTCTCTTCCTGCCACCTACTTTGTTTGTTGCTTCTGGATGCCGCAACTACGTTATCACATTGTATTCATCATTGAGCAGGAATTTGTGAAGCTGTCTAGCTCCCTGTCAAGTAAAACTGCTACAAGCATTAACTGCTACAATATCATTCATACATAAAAAGTTACTGTTGCAACAACTGTTCATGTTGTCACAAATTGAAACCACTCCCATAAAGTAGCACAGTTTTAAGAATGAGAGGAGTGTACTAGGCTCTGCACATCATCACTACCAAATTTGCAAGATTTAGAGCTAAAATGCCACTTTGATATAATAACAAAGAGCTGGTGTATAGCAGACATGCTTATCTTGTAGGAGAAAGAGTGCGTTATTTTGGTTTGCTTTATTGCATCTGATGCCAATTTGTAAAGAAAAAAAAAAAAGTAAAGTATCCCCGTCACGCCAAGTGGCGTATAGGGAATATGGTGTTAGTGACCATAAATTTTACAGACCTTCGGCACATGATTTTCGGGGTAATGTGGTCGGTATTATTTTCTTTCCCAGAAAAATCCAATACCCATTAAGGCTGGGTGAACCTGGAAGCCGTCAGTTGGGATCGAACCCTACCCCTTGTCCTTTGTAGTCGAGTTCACTAACCACTGAGCTATCGCGGCTCCTGATGCCAATTTGCTTCTCAAATTTTATCAACTGCATATTTTAAATTTATATTGGTCCTCTTGCTAGTCTATTTTATAAACTGAAATTATTTTGCCCTTCCTATGCAACAAAACTATGTCAATAGAAGTGAGAGAGTTCATTAGTGATTTATAGGGCCAATTCTGACCTATGGAAGAGAATCATGAAGAGTAAACAAACAAACAAAAAGAAGATTAGAGGCCACAGAGATGGGATTTCTCAGAAGAATGTTGAAAGTTCCCTAGACAGCTAAACAGACCAATGAGGAAATTCTCAAAGAGGCCAACACAAAAAGGGAGCTCTTAAAAAACATCAGAAAGAAACAATCAACATTTTTCGGGCACATCATGGGAAGAGAAAAGTTGGAATACATCAGAAAGAAACAATCAACATTTTTCGGGCACATCATGAGAAGAGTAAAGTTGGAATACTTGGTTACAACTGGCAAAATAAAGGGAAAGAGATCATGGATGATAGAGAGAAAATATTGGATAGCTTGGTGTCATGGCATGGAAAACAATCAACAACAGAACTGATACAATGTACGGTAGATAGAAGATTGTGGAAGGGCATAATCGCCTATGCCAACAGGTATGGCACATGATGATGATGACTATAATTTGCATACAAGTTCATGCTATTGAGCTTCATTCATGGGTCACTACATGTCACTCATTACATGTCACTCACTACATGCCACTCACTGCATGCCACTCAATGCATGCCACTCACTGCATGCCACTCACTGCATGCCACTCAATGCATGTTAGAGCAATTGAAGTGTTTACTTCCCATGGCTGATAAGAACATTATTAGCATAACATTTCATGATAAGAACATTATTTGCATAACATTTCATTGTATGTTTCATTCTGTGACGTTGAAGAAATAATTGTCCCCAGGCATCGAAAGATGAGTCTGGTGTTGGCCTGGAGGTGCTTATGGAGAGAATGAGGAAACTCACAGAATCATCAATAGAGGAGATGAGTCCAGAGGAGCTGCTGAAGAGGTTCCAATCTGTCAAACATCAAAGTGCTGAAAGTGAGCAGTCGCTGTACTTATGTTCTACAATTGTGTGCTGTACTTATGTCCTACAATTGTGTGCTGTACTTGTGACCTACATTTGTGTGCTGTACTTGTGACCTACATTTGTGTGCTGTACTTGTGACCTACAGTTGTGTGCTGTACTTGTGACCTACAGTTGTGTGCTGTACTTGTGACCTACAGTTGTGTGCTGTACTTGTGACCTACATTTGTGTGCTGTACTTGTGACCTACAGTTGTGTGCTGTACTTGTGACCTACAGTTGTGTGCTGTACTTGTGACCTACAGTTGTGTGCTGTACTTGTGACCTACAGTTGTGTGCTGTACTTGTGACCTACAGTTGTGTGCTGTACTTGTGACCTACAGTTGTGTGCTGTACTTGTGACCTACAGTTGTGTGCTGCACTTGTGACCTACAGTTGTGTGCTGTACTTGTGACCTACATTTGTGTGCTGTACTTGTGACCTACAGTTGTGTGCTGTACTTGTGACCTACAGTTGTGTGCTGTACTTATGTCCTACAGTTGTGTGCTGTATAATATCCTACAATTGTATGCTGTACTTATGTTCTACAGTTCTATCTTTCGTTCGCCTGAAGTATTGTCTATATCTGCAATATCGTTTCCTGTATAAATTTTACTGTCTTTTGCAATTCCTGCAGTGGCCCATCTAGCTTTGTCTGTAGTGTTGTATCTATGGGCCAATGGATTTTCCTCAGTCTACTATATTCAATGCATTCTTGAAGTATGTGTTCAGCAGTCTGGGGCGCCTGTCCACATGTACAAGTAGTTGAGGTACCGATCTTTAATTTGTATACATGTGACTATGGAGTCGATTGTGTCCTGTTCTGAGGCGTATAATGATAACTTGTTCATATCTATTCATATTATGAAAGGCATCCTGATTTGGGGCTTGTGGTCCTCTGATTGATTTGATTATCTGTTTCTTATGATGGTATGTAACCGGTGTATCTATTTGTGTGCCTGTTGAACCTTCCTTTGCCAACTGATCTGCTTTCTCATTTCCTGGTATTCCACAGTGCGATGGAATCCACTGCAGGGCAACTCTGTGGTGCTTGCAGAGTTCAGTCAATAAGGTCTGTAGATGTGGTAATTTTCTGGATTCCAGTGCTTGGAGCACTGATCTTGCATCTGTCAAAAACACTACAGGCTGCGGGCTAAGATTACTGTTCAGCAGTTTTTCTATTGCCAACTTTATTGCTTGTATTTCTGCATCATAATTGTGACAATATTTCCCTGTTGCTATTTTATTCATATCCCTAGTGTTATTTGGGTACTCTATATATGCACCTGCTCCCCCATTTTTTACTGCATTTTGTGCTGATCCATCTGTGTACACACGGATCCATAGGTCTTGTGGGTATTCTTCATCCAGGAAACTGAGAGTTATTGTTTTCGCTGTAGACTATTCTGTTCCTCTTTGAAACTATTCCTTTCACTTCTGTCCGTATTTGAACTGATAATCCTGATTCCTCTGTCCAGAGAGTCTGTTCTGGTAGGGGGTTAACAACTCTTGGCATGTCTGGTGTTTGTCTACTAATACGCTTGGCTTGGTGGATAAAACTGCTTCTCTTAAGTCGTCCCAACGCAAGATTTTGGAATCTATCCTTCATTGGATGTCTCGGCATACAAGCAAATTTTTCTGCCTGTATCAGCACCTTTGTGTCCCTCCGTTCTCTCAGTGCTGGTATCCTCCACAATTTCTCCATCTCCAATATTGGTGTTGATTTCATTGCTCCTGTGATGACCCTAAGTGCCTGGTTTTGTACTTTATCCAGTTCTTGCAGTGTGGTGTTTGATGCTGAGCACCATGCAGATGATCCATATTCTAAATGTGGGCGTATACTCTGTTGGTAAACTTTACTGAGTATTTTTCCACTCGCACCCCATGTAGTTCCACACAGCTTTTTAGAATAGCCAATTTTCTCCTTGCTTTTTTTTTGCCTTATTTATCTGCTGTTTCCAAGACAGTTTGTTATCAAATGTAACTCCGAGATACGTAGCCTGTATGTCTTCTTTCACAGACTCATTGTTTATGTAGATGGCTCCTGCTTTTTGTTTTGGGAAGAGAGTGAAAAGTGTAGTACTGAATTTGTCTGCATTGATGCTGATACACCATCTATTTGTCCATGAATTCAGTGCATTCACAGCACTTTGTAACAATTTGGAGGCCACTGTTGCATACTCTTCTGTGCACCACATTACCAAGTCATCTGCATACATTGCCACTTTGATGCCATGTGGTAGTTCAGTAACTAGGTCATTGATGTAGATCAGAAAAAGTGTTGGAGATAGTACCCCTCCCTGTGGAACGCCCTGACGCAGTAAGACCTTCTTACTCTTAAGACCATCCAGTTGCACTCTGGCTCTCCTGTTATGCAAGTATGCTTTGACCCATTTGTACATCCTGCCATTTACTCCATAATTTCTCAGTTTCTTCAAAAGCCCTTCTTTCCATATCTTATCAAATGCTTTCTTTAGGTCTATCCATGCTGCTAGTACCAGTTTCTTTCTTGAAAAACATCCTCAATTTCCTGGGAAAGATAGGTTGCTTGATCTTCGGTAGAGTAACACTGTCTAAAGCCTGCTTGTTGTGGGACAAGGAGATTTCCACTTTCCAGGTACCACTGCAGTCTGAGATTGATTATACGTTCCATTGTTTTGCACAAACAGCTTGTAAAGCTGATTGGTCTATAGCTGGATGTCGTTGAACCATCTTTTCCTGGCTTTAGTAATGGTATCATAATTGCTTCTCTCCATGCCTGTGGCACTCTACCTGTGATCCAGCAAATGTTGTAGATCTGAAGTAGTTTTGCTTTAGCTGCAGTTCCCAAGTTCTTAATCATTTCATTAGACACTCCATCACTGCCTGGTGACTTTTTCATTTTTAATTTGGATATTGCCAGCTCTAGCTCACTTTGTGTAATGGGTATTTCCATGACTTTATGTGCGGTCTCTTCTTGTCTTGCATTTTGTTGTTTTAGACGGGTCTCTTGACGTTTCTCTAGTCTAATTTCAATATTGTTGTCATTTG
This sequence comes from Megaustenia siamemsis, assembly GCA_032433765.1. Taxonomy (NCBI): domain Eukaryota; kingdom Metazoa; phylum Mollusca; class Gastropoda; order Stylommatophora; family Ariophantidae; genus Megaustenia; species Megaustenia siamemsis. The sequence continues at coordinate 38,545,186 of JAVIAB010000107.1, forward strand.
CAAAGGAGTCTGCAAAGTGATTTGCTGCATGTTTACCTGTTAGGATGTTTCCATCCTTCTTCAGTGTAATTTTTGTGTTCCTTTCTGTACCCTCATCATTCAGCTGTTTTACAAGCTTCCACACTTTTCTTGTGTCTCGTTCGAGATTCAAGGACTCAGTTTTCTCTTTCCAGCTTCTCCGTCTGGCTTGTAGTTTAGCCCATTGAAATTTGGCTTTAGCATGTTGATAGTTATTGTGGTGTTCCTGGCAGGGGTTATTTTCTGCTTGCTTTCGAGATATTTCCATGTCATTGTGCAGTTGTTCTAGTTCACTACTCCAGTATGGTTTGTAGTGTTTCCGTGCCCCTCTAGGTATTGTTTCACTGGCAGCTTGTATTATTAGTCTACTGAATTCATCAACTATTTTGTTGATGTCTCTGTCTGTATTTAGATCTTTAGTCAGTACACTGGTGTAATGTTGATGCATTTTCCAATCTGCCTTTTTGTAATTCCATCTGGAGAGAGTGCTGCTCTCCCTGACGGCCTCATTTTGCACCACGAAAAAGACAGGTCGGTGGTCGCTGCCTCCAAGTTGTTTCCCCACAATACGTGTGATATTCCAATACAGGTCTGGTGAATGGAAAGCAAGGTCTGGTGTAGATGTGGTATGCTATGATCTGAAATAAAATGTTGGTGGATCTGTTGCCTGGTTTAATAGTATAAGCCCATTGTCATCCTGCCAGTTTTCAAGTTCTTCACCTCTCGTCCATATCTTCATAGCCCCAGCTCTGTGAATGACTGTTAAAGTCTCCACATACAATTATTCTTTCTTTTAATGTAATTGTGTCTAGTGCTAGTGGGCGGTCACTCGGACAGTAGTAGTTAAGTAGGTGAAAGTCTGTATTATCTGTCCTGAGGTGCAGTATTTGATATTCCGCCCCATCCATATACACTTCAATCTGACATGCATTAATGTTGTTCCTTACAAGAGTCAGTATTCCGCCCTTTTGTCTGTTTTTTCTGTCAGATCGGTAGCACTGGTATCCCTAATCTTCAAGGCTATGTCGTTGTTTAGATGGGTTTCCTAGAAACAGCATATGCTTACTTGTTCTTAATGCAGGATATTTTCTAATTCTATCTTTTTACTGTACCCATCTCTTTTGCTGTTGATGCCTTCAGCATTCCAGTGCATTATTTTGAGTGGTCTTATTTTGGGTTGGCCAGTAGCTCTATTCTCTCGCCCCCTGACTCCACAGAGCGATTGAGGGGGACACCCAGTAATAGAGGTTGGGCCCTTTCGAGGCTGAGGGCCCGGCGCTGCACCTGCCTGAGTGTCCATCACAGGGCGAGTGCCATATTGATTTGCAGTTATAGACATACTTCCATTTGCGTTGAGTGCGTGGCATCCTGATTTTTGTAGTGCGCCTATTGGCTGGTTGCCTCCGACTTCAGCACTTAAAATTGCTAGAGCAGACTGTGGTCTTGCACGGGTGTAGGAAGGCCTGGCCAGTCTTGGTTTTCAGTCCCTGGTGACTGTTAAAGCCCCATCCCCACGACAAGGAGCTGGCCTTGATGAGGGTTCTACAGTTGTTTGCTGTACTTATGTTTTGGATTTCCAGTCAATATGGCAGATAGGCAGCGGGAACCGTTCAAGGCTTAAAAGAGTAGGAAGAAGAGCAAGAGGCAGGCCTAGAATAAGATGGACAAACATAAAATAAACGCTACATAACCATCAATTGGCAATGATTAAAGCTGCCAAAATGACGAAAACAAGAACTTTGTAATCTTTGTAATCGTTAACTTGAACGGGTACAACAGGAAGTGAAGAAAGAAAGAAAGAAATTTAAGAAATATTCACCCAAAAATTTGTGTTGTTGAATTTTTGTAAAAATTCTGGTGTTGCTGATGTCAACTTGTGCCAACAAGACAAATGATGGCAGTAAAAACATTCTTAAACAGCTGGCTCTTATTGCAAGATGTAACAGGTTTGTCTCTTAGAAGGAGATAACAAAAGGAGACTTTTACGTCGTAAGCCCCATTATCATCAATACCACACATATTAAACATGGTCAAAACAACGTATAATTTCATGTAAATTTTATATCAGGTAGGAAAAAAAGGAAGTTGGCTCAGCTTTAAATAGAAACTGAGTAATAGAATTTGCAGTGTTTAAACACCACAGAACATCAAAGCAAGAAGTTGTACAGGAATCTGTGATTGATGTGGCAACTTTCTGTGCCCTTGATCTGGCCCTGGGAATGTTACAAAATGATGATTTTACAAATGACAGAATAAAACTGTAAACATTGCTCTTCCTGATTTTAACATTTTGAATTCATAGAAAACTTGATACGAAAGCTCTAGAAACAAGATCACCAGAAGGTGACTGTCTATTAATTGCTTTGGCCTTATATTTAATCTTATTTTCTTTCAAAACTGAGATAATTCTGCTTGTGTTTAGTTTGTTATTAAATTTGTTCATGTTTTTATTTGCATATTTCCCATCTTCTCTTACATCAGTCACTGTGCCATCCACTAAAAACTCTTCCCCAAAGTCTGAGATTCTTCATTATGTGATAGACCCAGAATTTGCTTACACGGATTTTACCACTCGGGAGTCTATGAGTGATGTGGCAACTTTCCGTGCTCGTGATTACTCCTGGGATGATCATGGCTTCTCATTGGCCAACCGATTGTACGCAGACATTGGTAACATGCTAGATGACAAGTACAACATGGCTGCTAACATGACTTACTACACGTAAGTAGAACTCCAATTCTTACATCAGTTGTATTCTTACATCAACTGTATTCTTATATCAGTTGTATTCTTATATCAGTTGTATTCTTACATCAGTTGTATTCTTTCATCAGTTGTATTCTTTCATCACTTGTATTCTTTCATCAATTGTATTCTTTCATCAGTTGTATTCTTTCATCAATTGTATTCTTTCATCAGTTGTATTCTTTCATCAGTTGTATTCTTTCATCAGTTGTATTCTTTCATCAATTGTATTCTTTCATCAATTGTATTCTTACAGCAATTGTATTCTTACAGCAATTGTTTCGTTAATGGGTGTGCATTTTAAAAAGAGGCCAGTCTGTAAGTTGTTTAAGCCCCTGATATAATGGATATTGTGACTCCTGGAGTTTCATGTTGGTCAGAAGGGATGTTGTGATATCGAAGGTAGACTTGTGAACTGGTTTATCATTCACAAATTCACATTGCAGGGGAGATCTGAGTGCTTACAGACTGCTGTTCGATGTACGATGAGGATAATCCTAATGTTTAACTGTTTCACGTGTTCAGATTTGGATTTTAAAAAAATGTCTTAACATCAAGGGCTGTACATAAAAAAAAATGATGATCAACAATTTCAGGACGTGAACTTCCAGTCAATATGGCGGATAGGCAGCAGGAACTGTTAGAGGCTGTGTCTGAAAAGTGTTCCTTGTTGCAGTTTCCTCATATTCCAAGTCCGGCTTACTGCCAGAGCTACTGAGTTTAGTGCTCTGTGCACAATGTGAGCTGTGCGTATAGTTTTAAAGTGAAGGTGTTGAAAAGGATTACCTCTGTCTGTTATGGTCTGTTTGGAGTCTAAAAATTGTTACTTGTTTTTTTTTCTGTTGAGCTGGTAGGCAGCTTCATCTTTCTGATAGCCATAGTGTTCTGTATTCCATTTGCTCATGTTTTTGTTTCTGACAAACAAACCTCTTTTGATTCCTTACAAGTTGTACTTTTATCTGGCCGGTGTAATATACCACCTCTTTAGCTTACTGATCTGCCTCATTGTTTCCAGGAAAACTGAAATATTGTACTTTGGTCTCTTCATTTTTCTTGTTTGATTGGATCATGTGGGTCTGGTCCAATGAAGTAACTCAAAAGTAGATAATCATCTTTGAGTGCAGTCTCCACATCGAAGGTTGGCTACCGCGGAGCACCATTCCACTCCGTCTCCTGCTTTGATGGTGAAGCTTGTCATAGGTTGACTTGTCCATCTTTTGATGTTACTCGTCCATGTTAGTTTTGGTCTGCCTCCTTGTATTCTCCCTTCCAATATTACTTTTATTGGGCTGTTGTGTCTTTTAACATGCCCCAAAAATTTCATTGTTCTGTATTCTTGTCTAGTGTCCATGTTTCTGCACCATGAAGGAATTTTGAGATGTAACATTTTGCTATTCTTAGATTTAGCTTTGGTGTTATTTGTTTTTATGTTAGTATATCGAAAGTAGATAAAGGTAACAAAAATGGCAAAGCAAAGTGGAAAGAAAAAAACAACAAAATGAATGTCTGCAATAGAATTATATTTGAAAGAAAATTGACATAGAGTGTACTTAAAGCACCGATGCAGCAGGAGACATTGAAGGTAAACGTGTAATAAGGATTTGAAGAAAATTTGAGTAATTAGATTGGTAATTAGTACATTATATTTAGGGCTGCAGTAAAGTTGATGATACAGGTAATGAAGGGATCATCATCAAGTACCGGGTCTAGTGGCGTAGGTGATCATGTCTCTCCACAACTTTTATCTCGGCAGCTATTTATCATTTCCGTTGTTGACCTTCTGCCAAGCCATTCTCTTAAGCTGTCTGTTATTTTTTCTCTTTGCTTCCCTCTATCTTTTCGTCCCTCAATTTTTCCAGTTGTTACAATATATTCAAGTTGTTCTCTTCTCATTACATGGCCAAAAAATGATTGTCTCTTCCTAACATTGGAAATTAGCTCTCTTTTTGCTTTGACCTCTCTCAGAACCTCTTCATTACTCTTCTTAGCTGTCCATGGTATTCTCAACATTCTTCTGTAAAACCACATTTCTACAGACTCCAGTAATTTTCTTGTCTGTTGTCCTATTGTCCATGATTCGCATCCATATGTTAAGACTGGCTCTACGTAACATTTAAGAACTCTTTTTCTTGTTTCTATTGTCAAAAATGGATTGCATAATATTTTCCTCATTTTTTGGAAAGCTGCTTTTGCCTGAGCCATTCTGCATCTCACCTCTTTTGTACATCTTCCGTCTGAGGTTAACAAAGTTCCCAAATATTTAAATTCATTTACCTGTTTTAATATTGTTCCACTTGTCTTTATTTTGCACTGAGGTGATGTCTTTTTCTTTGTTGTTACCATTACCTCTGTCTTTTTCTATTAAGGCTGAGTCCTTTATTTTTGCTTTCTTTCACTATAATGTCCAACATTTCTTTTAACTCATTTTCACTCTTAGCGATTAATACTGTATCATCAGCATACCTTAGATTATTTATATTATGACCTCCAATTGTTATTCCAGGCATGCCCCTATGGATCTTAAAATAATCTCACTATAAATATAAAACAAATTTGGTGACAGCACACAACCTTGTCTAACACCCTGTTTTATTTGTTGAAACATTCCCAATTGGTTTCCAGTTCTTATGGCCGCTGTTTGTTGCCAGTACATGTTCTTTATTATTCTTAGATCTTTGCTGTCTATGTTTATGCTTTCTAAAATGTTTATTATTTCTTGGTGCTTTACTTTGTCAAATGCCTTGGTGTAATCTATGAAACATAGGTATAGATCTGTTTTCGCCTCTATGGCTCTTTCTACTAAAGATCTTATGATATAAATGGCATTGCTTGTTCCTTTATCGCTAACAAAACCACACTGTTCATCGCTAATTTCTGGACTGATTTTGTTTCGCACTCTTCGCGTGATGATTCTTAGTAATATCTTAGTCATATGACTCATAAGGCTTATTGTGCGATGATCTTCTCATTCAATCGCACCTGATTTCTTTGGTAGGGCTATGAATATTGATTTGAGCATGTCGTCTGGTATATATCCGCTGTTGTAGATGTCATTCAATATGTTTGTTATTATTTCTATTCCAAAATCACCCATGGCTTCAATCTCTTCTTTAGTTATATTATCTGGTCCAGGAGCTTTGCCTGCTTTCATATTGCGCAAGGCGTCTTCCACTTCTTCTCTGAGTATTTTTGGTCCTTCTCCATTATCCTTAATATTTACTTCCGTTCGTTCATCATTATAAAGATCTTTAATGTATTCTGTCCATTGTTCCCTTATGTTTTCTTGATCAATCAACAGTTCTCCTTCCATTGATCTTAGACATTCAGTTTTGATTGCGTTTTTCTTCCTGTTAATTCCTCAATTTGTTTGTATATAGCTTTAGCATCTCCTTTTTTTTGCATTTCAATCTCTTTGCATTTCTCTTTTAGCCATGCTTCTTTTGCTTCATTGCATTTTACTACAATTTCTTTATTTAATCTCTTATCTATCTATCTATCTATCTATTGACCTTTCGAGCCGTAACCGGCCCATAGGGCGTAGACCAAGATACACCTTCTCCTATATGAATTTCTGTTCTAGCAGTTTTCTTTTAAAGATATTTTATCAAATCCCGCCATCTGTCTCTGTTCTGTGCAAGCAGCTCTATCTCATTGAGGGAGCCGATTCCTGCTGCTCTTGCCTCTCTCATCAATGTTCTTCTCAGTGTCTCCCTGGGTCTTCCTCTTTTTCTTTTACCTGTTGTTTCCCATATGAGGGCTTGCTTTGCTATTCGATTATTATCTCTTCTCATCACATGTCCAACGTATGACCATCGTCTTTTCTTTATTACTGAAGATATTAGTGGTTGATTGGCGATTTCTCTAATTTCCTCGTTTGTTTTGAATTCGTTCCATTCTATACCAAGTATTTTCCTTAGACATTTATTTTCGAATGCGTTCAACTTTGTTTCTATATCTCTTGTTGTTTTCCAGCTTTCACACGCATACGTAAGGGTTGATAGTACATTTGATTTGAATAGCCTAAGTTTTGTGTTTGTGCTAATGAGTTTTGATTTCCACAACTTTTCAAGGCTTCTGAAAGACATTGCTGCTTTAGCCAGTCTGATTCTAATTTCTTTGCTCGTATCCCCTTCTCGATCAATGTGACTTCCAAGATAGATGAAGTGATCGATCTCTTCTACTGGTTTGTTTTCCATGTATATTTTGTCACTTGTTGGAATTAAACTTTTCATGACTTTAGTCTTTTCATGATTGACCTCAAGCCCAATTTTGCTGGCTATTGATGATAGTTCATTTGTGTTTTCCTGCATCGTTTTTATCTGATTGCTGATGAGAACTATGTCATCAGCAAAGTCCAGGTCCTCCAAATGGTCTCCTTGTATCCATTCGATGCCTTTATTACCAGTGCAGCATTTCTTCATTATGAAGTCCATAACAATTCCAAATAACAAGGGCGATAAAATACATCCTTGTTTAACCCCAGTTTCTATTGGGAAACATTCGCTCAGTTCTTCCTCTGTTCGAACTGCACATGTGTAACCATCATACATGTCTTTGATAATATTTATGATTTTTGATGGTAAGCCATATTGCTTCAGAATTTTCCACAAAGAATCTCTATGAATACTATCAAATGCTTTTTTGAAGTCGATGAAGTTAAGTACAAAAGGTTTTTGCTTTTCAATGTGTTCCTCCAATATAAGTCGTAGAGTGAAAATGTGGTCAAGACAGCTTCTCCCTTTTCTAAACCCAGCCTGTTCTTCACGCATTACTGTATCTATTGAATCCTTTATTCTATTTAGGATGATTTTACAGAATAATTTTGAGGCAACTGACAAAAGTGTCACGCCTCTCCAATTGTTACAATCTCTAAGATTGCCCTTTTTTGGGATCTTAACAATGATTCCTTTTTTCCATTTATGAGGCGTCTTCTCTGTTTTCCAAATGATGTTGAACATTTTTTGGAGATGTATTAAATTATGGCTATCAATTGCCTTGAGGATCTCAGCTGTTAACTTATCCTCTCCAGCAGCCTTGTTATTGGTCATTAGCTTTAAGGTGGTTTCTATTTCACTCAAGGTGAAGTCATCTAAATTTACATCTAATTCTGCTGCTGGTGTTTCAGCTTCAAAATCTATTAAACTGTGAGGTAGTGGACGGTTAAGAATTTCTTTGAAGTGTTCCGCCCAACGGGCTTTTATGTCTGCGCTTGTTGTTAGCATTAATCCAGATTTGTCTAGAATTGGTGTTCCACTGGATGTATAGGTGTTTGTCAGCATCTTTTGTACAGTATAAAGAGTTCTGCTGTCTCCTGTAATTGCAGCTGTCTCTGCTTTCTCTGCCAAGTTGTCTATATAAGCTCTTGTATCTCTTCTTGCCGAACTTTTCACTTTGTTGTCTAATTCTTTGTATGTTGCTTTTGCCAGAACCTTTCCAAGATCTGTCTTTACATTAGTCATGGCTCTCTTCGCTTCTCTTCTTTCTTTGATGTATTTCCATGTGGTGTCTGAGATCCAAGCTCGTTTTTCCATTTTCTTCAGTCCAGCACTTGCTTCTGCTGCTGTCATTAGTAATCTCTTATATTTATCTTTATTTTCTTTATTTCTTCTTCTTGTATCCATTAGCTGCAAAATGTCATCTGTGATCCATTTCTTTCTTGAATTTGTCCTCACTGGTGGTATGAACTCTTTTGATGTTTGTTGCATTGATTCTTTTAGCATTTCCCACTTTTCATCAATGCTTTGTATCTTCTCTATTGCATTGTACCGGTTCTGAATTGTGATTTTATATTTGTCTTGCAGCTTCTTGTCTGATTTGATGATGGGTGCATGAAGGCATAGACAATGTCAGATGTTTGGCTGTTCATTTGCAGTATGGAGCTAGAACACTCAGTGTCAAGGCCATTGATTTTTCTAGTTCAATGGACAAACAAAATGTATCTTGTGGCTGGGGTAGTTCTCTCCCTTGCTACTTTTTCTTTCAGAGTTATCTCTGGTATAAAGCCTCAAGTGTGCTCTGAGATCCTCTTAGGTTTGACAGAAACGTGACCTCAACTGACATTTGAGTTCCAAACCAACCAATTGGCATTCACAGGCCATACCACCTCATGCTTTGTTTATGGTAGTTGAGGTAAATCCTAGGAAAGTTATCATTTTTCTGTCATAGAACTACTTTCTCATGAAATATTTTTTTTACAGAATGGGAGACAATAGTGAGGTGGACACGTCTTCATTTCGTCGAGCTGTCTGGAACTACATACACTGCATGTATGGCATCAGACATGATGACTATGACTACTCAGAGGTTAGTATATATTTGTTGTCATTAAAGTAAAAACAATATAATAAACCTTTTATGTTCAGAAATCTGATCCTTTATTGAACACTATTTCTTTTTCTTCATCAATGCATGGATCCAACAAAATACGGACTCTCAATTGTGTTTTTGATACTTTGCATTTTGTAATTTGATATGTTTGTTATGTGCCTGAATATTTTTGTATGTTTTTTGTATGTTTACTATTATTCTGTATTTGAATACTTTATATTGTGTTATATTACACTGTCCATTATGTACCCTCCATTCTGTAAAACATTAAACATAATTAAATCACTGAAGTCTCAGCAGGAGTGTCTAATGATGCAGTGTCACTTTTCTCAGTAAATTTAATTTGTCCACAGCCAGCCAGAATCAAGCATTTCTCCTCAAAAGTAGTCTGTACCATTTCACTGCCGTATTTGTTTGGAAAAATTGACTAAATGATCAATTGTAAATGTTAGAAATAAAACACACTGGATGACATCATTTATGAAATGCAGTCACTTGGTAACACACTAATTAACTTACTACACTGCATGAATAGCAGTTGACTTAACAGACAATGCAGCAAGCTACTTGCAATTTTATTTTTGTCTGCAATGTTACTTTGTGCACGTCTATATTTAATATAAAACAACTGGGTAATCTAATATTGTCTGGGGGATAGCTTATGATAATTTAGAGTGGTTTGTTTGGCTCTCAATGATTTTCCAGTAGTTTCAACATTTAACCCTTTCATTAGTGAAGCCCACTGTACTATTTTTATTCCTGTAATCCTGAGACAAGGGGAAAAACTCTGCATAAATAACGGCATACTTATTTTTTAAAATTAATATTTAAAAAACTGTGCCTTACAATAATACACAAACTTGACTAAACTAAATCTAATAAAAATTAGAAGATCAGGATTTTAGTCTATTGTCAAATGTGAAGAAAACTTGAAGAAATGCAGGTTTATTATGTTTATGGACTAACCCAGCCATTACTTCAGCAATTTAAATATTAATATCCTATTTCTTACCTTAATCATATCAGGTCATAATATTCCATTTTAAAAATCAATGAATGTCAAGCTTCCTGCATATCAAGCTTCCTTGTTATTCTGTGCTCATGCTGTATTATGTTTCTGATTGTGAAGATGTGATCTGTGTATTATCTGCTTGTTCCAAAACCAGTCAGTTATTGCTGTTTAATTCATTGTAGTATCTGCTTGTTCCAAGACCAGTCAGTTATTGCTGTTTAATTCATTGAACAACTCTTTGTCTAGGTCAACCAGCTGCTAGAGAGGAACTTGAAAGCTTACATCAAGACACTGACTTGTTATCCTGAACGGTTACAGAAGAAAGATTATGACAATGTCATGAGAGAGTTTAAGCACTCCGAGAAGGTGAGCATTGTGGAGGCTTTTTTTGGGGTTGGTTTTTGATTAAGTGATCAACTTTGCTGCACCTGAAGCTCTGTCATGGGTGTTCTGTCTGAAACATTCATTGCGTCTGAAACATCCATTGCTCACATTTATAGACATGAACATGAACAATTGGGAGCCATGATAGCTCAGTGGTTAGTGAACTGGACTACAAAGGACAAGAGGTAGGGTTCAATCCCAACCGACGGCTTCCGGGTTCACCCAGCCTTAAATGGGTACCGGATTTTTTCTTGGAAATTAAAAAAAAGTGGCACGGGCGTAATACCGACCACATTACCCCAAAAATCATGTGCTTGAAGGTCTGTAACATTGATGGTTACTAACACCATATTCTTTATACACCATGCTCTTTACTTTACTTACATGAGCAGTTATGGATTTTAAATCGTTTGCAGTGTTACCGCGGCCTACCATAACATTAATTCAAATGTTTGTAACTCTAGCACCAAAAGTTCTTTATACCTTCAGTAATGTGCTGTTTTATGTACATTTAGTGCAATCATGGTAGCAGCACTTTTATTATTGACTGCAGCCATCAGTAGGATATCTTCTTGAAAGTACCTGTTAAGTTTTATAAAGCAGCCTGTCTGTTCTTGTCACACAAAGTAGTCTGTTTGTTCTACTCATTTGTACTGTTATGTAAGATAATCACTCATTTGTACTGTTATGTAAGATAATCACTCATTTGTACTGTTATGTTAGATGACCACCAATTTGTACTGTTGTGTAAGTTAACCACCCATTTGTACTGTTGTATATGTTAACCACTCATTTGTACTGTTGTGTAAGTTAACCACTCATTTGTACTGTTGTGTAAGTTAACCACTCATTTGTACTGTTGTATAGTTAACCACTCATTTGTACTGTTGTGTAAGTTAACCACTCATTTGTACTGTTGTGTAAGTTAACCACTCATTTGTACTGTTGTATATGTTAACCACTCATTTGTACTGTTGTGTAAGTTAACCACCCATTTGTACTGTTGTATATGTTAACCACTCATTTGTACTGTTGTGTAAGTTAACCACCCATTTGTACTGTTGTATATGTTAACCACCCTTATGTACTGTTGTGTTAGATGACCACCAATTTGTACTGTTGTGTAAGTTAACCACCCATTTGTACTGTTGTGTAAGTTAAACACCCATTTGTACTGTTGTATATGTTAACCACTCATTTGTACTGTTGTGTAAGTTAACCACTCATTTGTACTGTTGTGTAAGTTAACCACCCATTTGTACTGTTGTGTAAGTTAAACACCCATTTGTACTGTTGTATATGTTAACCACTCATTTATACTGTTGTGTAAGTTAACCACTCATTTGTACTGTTGTGTAAGTTAACCACTCATTTGTACTGTTGTATATGTTAACCACCCATTTGTACTGTTGTGTAAGTTAACCACCCATTTGTACTGTTGTATATGTTAACCACCCATTTGTACTGTTGTGTAAGTTAGCTACTCATTTGTACTGTTGTGTAAGTTAGCTACTCATTTGTACTGTTGTGTAAGTTAACCACTCATTTGTACTGTTGTGTAAGTTAACCACTCATTTGTGCTGTTGTGTAAGATTATCACTCATTTGTGCTGTTGTGTAAGTTAACCACTCATTTGTACTGTTATGTAAGTTAACCACTTATTCCTTTGTCTTCCTGTACTGTTATGTAAGTTAACCACTTATTCCTTTGTCTTCCTGTACTGTTATGTAAGTTAACCACTTATCCCTTTGTCTGGGGCCTCGGTAGCCTAGTTGGGAAAACCACCTGACTGGACTACCGACGTTCGGACAACCCGTGTTCGATTCCCGCTGGGAGCAGTGTGAATCGTACTCGTGGTTGGAAAAAAAAAAATACCCCCACGGTCGACCCAGCCGTTGGCAGAAATGGGTACCAGGGTATTACCTTGGGAAGGTGAGGAATGTTGCCTCGCATCTGAGTTTAGATGCTTGAGGCGACACTATACAGAAATCTCCGAACATTTCTGGATAGGCGGCTGAGCACATATGGGTGTAAACTCGCGTGCTAAGACGCCGGTTCAAGTCTCGTACTTTACCTTTACCTTTACCCTTTGTCTTCCTGTACTGTTATGTAAGTTAACCACTTATCCCTTTGTCTTCCTGCAGGTTCATGTCAACCTGATGCTCATGGAAGCCAAACAGCAAGCAGAACTTTTATATGCCTTGCGTGCACTGAACCGTTATATTACATAGGTACAGGTTTTGTGCATAATTTTAGTCCTGATATTTTTTCCTGTGGAGCACCAGCCACATCCTCATCTTCCATTCCTTTGAGGCATTATCTGATGACAGCAAAGTTAGGAACTGTGCAGCAGACAGTGTTAAGATTTGTGACATTGTTGTTGTGCTATGCTTATTTCAGCTGTGACATGTTTATGAAACTGCTTGTATATTTGCTGAGACACTGGTCTATGGTTTGATTTGCTGTCAAACCTAGACTCATTTTGCATTCAGGACTGAAGGTGGCTGAAGATTGTGCCTACACATAAACCTGGCAACATTTCTTTAGTTGATGCAACAATTGCTTGAACCTTTGCTATGTGGACATGACAAATCACAAGTTAATGATGAACACCAGGATTCCTCCCAGTAGTATTGTTTCACTTTGTAATGTATTAAATGGCAACAAATGTTCAAATCAAACAGCCAACATGGCAGAAAGCAACAGTAACATGGTTTTGATATTATTTTTAGCATTGGTAGTTTGGTCTTAAAATGCAAAATATAAGAAATCTCTTGCTAGCTGGTTTGAGAACAGTACAAAAACCAACAATGTAGTGTTTGAAGAAGCACTTATAAAAACACACAAGCAGTTGCAGGAAGTAATGAGCATATGGGACTAGGCATTTTCTATACTTTTCTATGCTTTTGTTTGTGTGTGGGTTTTTCCCTTCAGTTTTTATTTTCAGTTTTCAAATGTGATTTTAACAAACAGTTAAAAAACTGAGCAATGGCAAAAATTGATACATTAAGTAGAAGTGGCAGCAGCTGGGTGGTGCTCGAGTCAAATATCAGAACATAATTGTATCCAATTACCTGTTTTTGCTAATTCAAAACAGAAATATTACTAGTGTGTTAACAGCCACAGTGATTATCTCCCCTTATATATATTTTTGTGGGCCGTATGTGTCATTACTGTGTGTGAGACTTGTTCCTCCTGTTGCTGTTATTCAGATCTTGTTTGCTGTACGCACATACCACAGGATCCTAGTCACGGACATGCCATTGTATTGATAGCCACTTTATATTTTTATAATCACCAGTTCTTGTCATCTTTCATCCCACTAGTTTGTTCTAATTGTTGTTATTTGTCTATGGGGCATTTGTTCATTGTCTAGCTTTCTTCTTTATCAAAACCAAAGTTCAGACAATGAACTTTTGTAATCATCAATAATAAATAGTCAGAGTTATCCCCCAATGTTCAACTGTTGTTATTACAAGTTGATAAATCTTTCTATTATTTGTTAATCATGACAAGTCTGGCATATTCACAGATTCAATTTCCCTTTTCTCTCTTGTCACTAGCAGTCATTGCCAAACAAACTTACCCAATCATTGATAGTTAGTCATTTTGTACCTTTCAGTGTCTTCAGAATGGGCTGTCTTCTGCTTTTGAGCATTTATTAATCCCAAATTATACGATACTGTAATAAAATTTACTGCATCAAAACACAAATTCATTAAAATTTGACATTTTTCCCGGATCCAAACATTACTCCCTCTCCATGTAACTTCTTAAGTACCACTTTCAGCGACCCCTGAGTGTTTAGCTTGGTTCCATTGTTGCTTTTTTTAAGATCGTGAGATGTTACATTTAAGTGGTAGTAATTTTTACTACAGTATCGTAACTGCGAGAGTTACATCCTGGCATTGTAATCTAGGGTTAATATTGCAGAAATGAAATAATTGGTTTTTACAAAACTGAGATGCCTAAACCAAGAAATGAAGTTAATGGTTGCTCTGGCTGTACAGTTCAACCTATTCTATAAATGATCAACAGTCACAGGGATTGGGGAAAAACGGGCATAATTTCTATTTGTTGTCTACAGGCACATTCCCCAATTTTTTAAATAATTGGGTATGTTGTGACCTTGCTGTGTTTGTACGTAGAATTATAGTGAAGACAATCGTCATGAGTTCTTGTTTATTTATATTTTTGTTGAAAAAAAAATGCCTGAAAATAAGATTTTTCTTCATGGTTTGCCAAGATATAAAGATTTATTTACTGCACTTTGTAGTGTAATCAAATACATATATTAGTTTGTTTGCCATATAGTGTAATCAAATACATATATTGGTTTGTTTGGCTGCACTGTGTAGTGTAAATCAAATACAACTATAGATTTGTTTGGCTGCATAGTGTAGTGTAATCAAACATATATAGGTTTGTTTGGCTGCAGCAAAATGACATCTTATTTCGAAGGTGGGGTGAGTTTGATCAGATCATTTTGCATGAGGTGTACGTTACTTATGATTATATTGTGTTTGTAGGGCCATGTCTTTTAAAAATGATATTACCATCATCATCAAGTGTAGTGTCTGCTGGCATAGTTGATCATGTCTCTCTACAACTTTGTCTTCTACAGGTTTTATCACTTGTTGACCTGGTTTACTAAACCATTTTAATAAATTGTCTTGTATCTTTTCTGTTTGTGCCTCTTTTCCTCAGTTTTTACAGTTCTCACAAGATATGCTCCAGCTGTTCCCTTCTCATAACATGGCCAACAAATGATTGTACCCTTCTCATAACATGGCCAACAAATGATTGTACCCTTCTCATAACATGACCAACAAATGATTGTACCCTTCTCATAACATGGCCAACAAATGATTGTACCCTTCTCAATAACATGGCCAACAAATGATTGTACCCTTCTCATAACATGGCCAACAAATGATTGTACCCTTCTCATAGCATGGCCAACAAATGATTGTACCCTTCTCATAACATGGCCAACAAATGATTGTACCCTTCTCATAGCATGGCAAACAAATGATTGTACCCTTCTCATAGCATGGCAAACAAATGATTGTACCCTTCTCATAGCATGGCAAACAAATGATTGTACCCTTCTCATAACATGGCAAACAAATGATTGTACCCTTCTCATAACATGGCCAACAAATGATTGTACCCTTCTCATAACATGGCCAACAAATGATTGTACCCTTCTCATAGCATGGCAAACAAATGATTGTACCCTTCTCATAGCATGGCAAACAAATGATTGTACCCTTCTCATAACATGGCAAACAAATGATTGTACCCTTCTCATAACATGGCAAACAAATGATTGTACCCTTCTCATAACATGGCCAACAAATGATTGTACCCTTCTCATAACATGGCCAACAAATGATTGTACCCTTCTCATAACATGGCCAACAAATGATTGTACCCTTCTCATAACTTGGCCAACAAATGATTGTACCCTTCTCGTAACATGGCCAACAAATGATTGTACCCTTCTCATAACATGGCCAACAAATGATTGCACCCTTCTCATAACATGGCCAACAAATGATTGTACTCTTCTCATAACATGGCTAAAATGTTTCCCCCAGGTATTGGAAATTGCCATAAGTGCTCACATTTCTGTGTTATGCAGATTGTGTTTATGAGGATCCCAAGAGAATTTCAGAAAGCTGACAAGACAAGCATATGCATTAATATTATAAAACTATATGTTTGAGAATAACACCTTTTGCTGCCATTCTTTAGTTTTATATAGATTTAATTATTTTAAAAAATAAGATTTGTAATAGTGCAGTCCCCACCACGATGATAAATAACTGTAGCTCAGAGTGTAAACCACTACATCAAGAAGTTTTGAATAAGACAATCATTTGTCATTATTAAGTTGTAATTCATTTATTTAGTAGTAGGTGTAATCTTCATTTATTTAGTAGTAGGTGTAATCTTCATTTATTTAGTAGTAGGTGTAATCTTCATTTATTTAGTAGTAGGTGTAATCTTCATTTAGTGGAAGATGTATTCATTTATTTAGTAGTAGGTGTAATCTTCATTTATTTAGTAGTAGGTGTAATCTTCATTTATTTAGTAGTAGGTGTAATCTTCATTTATTTAGTAGTAGGTGTAATCTTCATTTATTTAGTAGTAGGTGTAATCTTCATTTAGTGGAAGATGTATTCATTTATTTAGTAGTAGGTGTAATCTTCATTTATTTAGTAGTAGGTGTAATCTTCATTTATTTAGTAGTATTTGTAATCTTCATTTATTTAGTAGTAGGTGTAATCTTTATTTATTTAGTAGTAGGTGTAATCTTTATTTATTTAGTAGTAGGTATAATCTTCATTTAGTGGAAGATGTATTCATTTATTTAGTAGTAGATGTAATCTTCATTTATTTAGTAGTAGGTGTAATCTTCATTTAGTGGAAGATGTATTCATTTATTTAGTAGTAGGTGTAATCTTCATTTAGTGGAAGATGTATTCATTTATTTAGTAGTAGGTGTAATCTTCATTTATTTAGTAGTAGGTGTAATCTTCATTTATTTAGTAGTAGGTGTAATCTTCATTTATTTAGTAGTAGGTGTAATCTTCATTTATTTAGTAGTAGGTGTAATCTTCATTTAGTGGAAGATGTATTCATTTACTTAGTAGTAGGTGTAATCTTCATTTAGTGGAAGATGTATTCATTTATTTAGTAGTAGGTGTAATCTTCATTTATTTAGTAGTAGGTGTAATCTTCATTTATTTAGTAGTAGGTGTAATCTTTATTTATTTAGTTGTAGGTGTAATCTTCATTTATTTAGTAGTAGGTGTAATCTTTATTTAGTAGTAGGTGTAATCTTCATTTATTTAGTAGTAGGTGTAATCTTCATTTATTTAGTAGTAGGTGTAATCTTCATTTAGTGGATGATGTATTCATTTATTTAGTAGTAGGTGTAATCTTCATTTATTTAGTAGTAGGCGTAATCTTCATTTATTTAGTAGTAGGTGTAATCTTCATTTATTTATTAGTAGGTGTAATCTTTATTTAGTAGTAGGTGTAATCTTCATTTATTTAGTAGTAGGTATAATCTTCATTTAGTGGAAGATGTATTCATTTATTTAGTAGTAGGTGTAATCTTCATTTATTTAGTAGTAGGTGTAATCTTCATTTATTTAGTAGTAGGTGTAATACTTTATTTAGTAGTAGATGCAATCTTTATTTATTTAGTAGTAGGTATAATCTTTATTTAGTGGAAGATGTATTCATTTATTTAGTAGTAGGTGTAATCTTCATTTATTTAGTAGTAGGTGTAATACTTTATTTAGTAGTAGATGCAATCTTCATTTATTTAGTAGTAGGTATAATCTTTATTTAGTGGAAGATGTATTCATTTATTTAGTAGTAGGTGTAATCTTTATTTAGTAGTAGGTGTCTTCATTTAGTGGAAGATGTGTTCATTTATTTAGTAGTAGGTGTAATCTTTATTTAGTGGAAGATGTATTCATTTATTTAGTAGTAGGTGTGATCTTTATTTAGTGGAAGATGTATTTATTTATTTAGTAGTAGGTGTAATCTTTATTTAGTAGTAGGTGTCTTCATTTAGTGGAAGATGTATTCATTTATTTAGTAGTAGGTGTAATCTTTATTTAGTGGAAGATGTATTCATTTATTTAGTAGTAGGTGTGATCTTTATTTAGTAGTAGGTGTAATCTTTATTTAGTGGAAGATGTATTCATTTATTTAGTAGTAGGTGTAATCTTTATTTAGTGGAAGATGTATTCATTTATTTAGTAGTAGGTGTATTCTTCATTATTTAGTAGTAGGTGTATTCTTCATTTATTTAGTAGTAGGTGTAATCTTTATTTAGTGGAAGATGTATTCATTTATTTAGTAGTAGGTGTATTCTTCATTTATTTAGTAGTAGGTGTAATCTTTATTTAGTGGAAGATGCATTCATTTATTTAGTAGTAGGTGCATTCTTCATTTAGTGGAAGGTGTAATCTTTATTTAGTGGAAGATGCATTCATTTATTTAGTAGTAGGTGTATTCTTCATTTAGTGGAAGGTGTAATCTTTATTTAGTAGTAGTTGTAATCTTGATTTAGTGGAAGATGCATTCATTTATTTAGTAGTAGGTGTATTATTCATTTAGTGGAAGGTGTAATCTTTATTTAGTAGTAGGTGTAATCTTGATTTAGTGGAAGATGCATTCATTTATTTAGTAGTAGGTGTATTCTTCATTTAGTGGAAGGTGTAATCTTTATTTAGCTTTACAAGAGAGGAAGGAAAGAATGTACGCTACAGATGTAGCTTTTAAGATTATGGTGTTAACACTACACCAAGCAGTCCCCTCTCCCCACTAAAGTTTTATCTGATGTAACTCGATGAGAGCTGGGGAATCTAGAAGACATAGGATGGAGGGAATAGTAGTCTTGTCCCTTGTTTTGAGTAGATCACTTACTGCTCTACCACAGCAGTCTCCTACAGAACAATTTTCAAGCTTCTTGTACGTAACAAAATCAAATTGTCTGTTGCAAGAGAGGTCTTGTGTTGTGCTTAGAACTTTGTATTAGAGCAGCAGTACATCATCTCACCCCTTCAGACAGACAAATGTTGTCTTGCTAATGATAGAGGAGACTTTGATAACCAGACAATGTGTTTGTGTACATTACTTGTATGTAAGCTAGTGTAACCATACTAATGTGTAAACTCATCATCTAACAGCTTGCGTTCTGTGCTTGATGAAGTATGACCCATCCTCATCTCCACTTATATATTCTGATTACTGCATGTTTAAATCTATTCTTACAATCATTGTTTATAGCCACCAACCAAAATTCACTTTATCAAATTGTGTGCAGTGTCTGAACATTTACATTGTGCATGTGCAGAAACACTCATGGCTGCTATGTATATTTTGACATCCAGGCTGTCTGTCTATGTCCTCCAATCATGTCCCATGTATTTACAGCAAATCCTGCCCTAGCAACAAAATGATGTGATCAGAAAAATGGGCTGTAGAGAAAGAAGCCTATCAAGTCTTTCAATTCTTCAGATGGTGATTGCAGCCATCATCTGTGATGATTTCAGTGTGTTCTTGTGTGTGCTTCAGTCACATGTGTGGTATGTAAGTCACTAGTATGTGAAGATAATGTCAGCTGTTTGCTTTCCAAGCATTATAATATGATGTTATGATAAATTTAAATTGCGAAAAGTAAACATTAGTCAACCTTCAGCTGTTAAAAGTGGCCACATGATGCTACACACATCAGTAATAATTAACATTCACTACCACTATTATCACATTGGAAATTATCTCTTGAAAGTGGAAACACTGTTCAACCACTGGAGAAACTAAGCAAAAGATACAAATAAAAATAAATGCATATGTTGGAGATATGGGGCCGTTTTCATTGACAAGGCTGTTGAGATTCTTGGAGGTGTGTCCGCTGATGTGTTGTAGAATCTGTGCCTCGAGTTTTGTGTGGCAGATAAAATGTGAATTATATCTTGTTGTAAATATATATTGACATAAATACATTGAAATGATGGTGTGTATTTATTTTTCATGATATTGGGATAAGTGATCAAAGTAGGAGGTTTTAGAGTAATGTCTGTTGTGATGGTGGTGTACAGACCTGATTGAGGTTGTCCTATGTTAATGATGTCAGCAGGACAGTTTGCGAGGTTGCTTTTTAGAGATGTTGATGAGTGTGTGGACAAGTTTGAGGTGTTGATTGTTTTGAGGTGTATTGTAAGGGTGTTGAGATTCCTACATATATGAAGTTTGATTACTGAGATATGTTGTATAAAATGGATATTGAGTTATAAATGATCTTAGACATAATAGTCATCTTGCTCAAATCTACTTGCTAAATATAATTTCTTACCCAATCCAGTGCCTCCCATTCTGGCAGTTTCTTAAAACAAAAACAAAAAAATGTGGACCTGTTTGGCACATTCACTACTATTCTTCAAAGTGATGTGCAGTCAATGCCAAGAGATGTAAAAGCCAAATTCATTTAACCAGTGAATGCTAACCTGGCCACTGTAAATTTTTAAGTTCTTTAGTTGTGTATTGAAATGTCATGTTATTAAATCATCTGCTTAAAAGTGGCTGCTTTTCTTCCACATCTGTCCTCCACTTTGTAAAATCAGTTAGTGCCTGGTTGTACAAACAATCATTGTTTTGGTTGTGACATCTGTTTATAAGTGAATCTTTGGATAACTAATGTAACGATTATATTCTAAATATTTGGATAACTAAAGTAATGATTATATTCTAACTATAACAAAGATGGTGTATTTCAGGATGTAGATCATTTTTGTCTCATTCTCCTTCAATCCATTTGTCTCACCGCTCTGTCTACTGACTAAACTCTGATGACTTCACTTAATTGTTTGTTTTTCTTGAGCAAGAATTGTGATGAGCTTTCCATTTTGTGAATGGCCATAACATTTCATGGTTTTGTATAACCTCTTGACGTGTTTATGAAAAATATATGCTAAAGTGTAGTGCTTGTACACTGGCCCTGTGATGCATTATTTAAAGTTTCTTTCATTGGGCAAATATGCTAGTCACCCCAGCTCTATAAATGGAGATTTGACTCACTTCGGAGAGTGCATACTTTTCTGTTAAGTAAGTAAAGAGCCCCGTCACGTCAAGTGACGTATAGGGAATATGGTGTTAGTAACCATAATTTTTTATAGACCTTCGGCATATGATTTTTGGGGTAACGTGGTTGGTATTACATCTGTGTCACTTTACTTTCCCAGAAAAATAATCCCCCATTTAAGGCTGGGTGAACACGGGACCCTCTTGTCCTTGTAGTCCAGTTCACTAACCACTGAGCTGTTATGGCTCCCCATTCTCGTCTCCACACATTTTTCTTGTCAATCTACCCTACTTTCCTAACGTGGTTGTATACAATGTATGTTAGTCCCCATCTTTCTACTTATAGCACCTGCATAGCCCTTGTCACATGATTCCAAACTATATCTTTGCAATGCATCCACTGTAAATAATCACAACTCACTGGCTCGCTTGGACATTGCATCACTTTCTTCCTCTAGGTCTCTCCCTATTATTACTAACTTCTTAATGTTTATAATTCTAATGTTTATGTGTGGTCAACTCGCAGAATTATTTGGTTCCAACATTAGCACATTCAAGTGGAACCTCCTGTTGTCTATTTTTTTTGGTCTCCTGTTGTCTATTTTTTTTTGTCTGTTTCCCTTAAACTTCATGAATTTCACCACTGTCCAAATATAAAATAGAGTAAAACACTTTATACACAAGAGCTGCTAGAGTAGAACACTTTATACACAAGAGCTGCTAGAGTTGAACACTTTATACACAAGAGCTGCTAGAGTAGAACACTTTATACACAAGAGCTGCTAGAGTTGAACACCTTATACACAAGAGCTGCTAGAGTAGAACACTTTATACACAAGAGCTGCTAGAGTTGAACACTTTATACACAAGAGCTGCTAGAGTAGAACACTTTATATACAAGAGTTGCTAGAGTTGAACACTTTATACACAGGAGCTGCTAGAGTAGAACACTTTATACACAAGAGCTGCTAGAGTTGAACACTTTATACACAAGAGCTGCTAGAGTTGCACACTTTATACACAAGAGCTGCTAGAGTTGCACACTTTATACACAAGAGCTGCTAGAGTAGAACACTTTATACACAAGAGCTGCTGGAGTAGAACACTTTATACACAAGAGCTGCTAGAGTTGAACACTTTATACACAAGAGCTGCTAGAGTTGACACACTTTATACATAAGAGCTGCTAGAGTTGACACACTTTATACACAAGAGCTGCTAGAGTTGGCACACTTTATACACAAGAGCTGCTGGAGTTGAACACTTTATACACATAGTTGCTGGAGTTGAACACTTTATACACAAGAGCTGCTGGAGTTGAACACTTTATACACAAGAGCAGATAGAGTTGACACACTTTATACACAAGAGCTGCTAGAGTTGGCACACTTTATACACAAGAGCTGCTGGAGTTGAACACTTTATACACATAGTTGCTGGAGTTGAACACTTTATACACATAGTTGCTAGAGTTGAACACTTTATACACATAGTTGCTAGAGTTGAACATTTTGCACTGTGAATGTAAAACACTCAAATATTTCAAACCAAGTATAATGAGGACAGAACAGGGTGTCAGTAAGTTTGATGAGTCATCTCCTGGATGAGACTTAGTACAACACCTTTAGCCCCTGAGTGGTGTTGGAGATGTCATATTAATGTGCATGTCATATTGTAGATGTCATGTTAATGTGCATGTCATATTGTCCGTAGGTGTCTGAAAGTTTGCCAGATAGGTCTGACTGATTTTGCTGCTTTTGTCCACACTATGCAGTGACATGTTTCTTTATCTGTGGATGTTCTATGCCAGTCACATTTGAAACGAAGAATTTGATATTTGTTATTGTTTTTGTAATTTTTTTTTACATTAAATCACACACCACAGACTTCACTTTTGTCTTGTTCAGTTTGTTTCATTTATTTTATTTAATTTAATGCTTAAAAATCATAACTTTGTTTCTAATAACCATCTTATCCTGACTTTTTTTTTTTTTTTTTATTTTGCAAATTGATGTCTACACATTTTAGTTGCTGTTGCATTTTTTCTTTCCAATGTCTGTGCTTGTATTTTGTTGATCTCTGAAAATTTAGCTCTACTTTTGTGTGTTCATTGATATGTGTGTGTAGCTATAATGCAGGTTTACTTCTTATTTGACCAGTTTTGTTAACACTGCTGTGTATTCACTGTCAATTCCGTGGAGGTAGAAATTAAGTCAAATTCTGGATCACAACAATTAAGTCAAATTCTGGATCACAACAATTACGTCTAATTCTGGATCACAACAATTAAGTCAAATTCTGGATCACAACAATTAAGTCAAATTCTGGATCACAACAATTACGCCAAATTCTGGATCACAACAATTACGCCAAATTCTGGATCACAACAATTACGCCAAATTCTGGATCACAACAATTAAGTCAAATTCTGGATCACAACAATTACGCCAAATTCTGGATCACAACAATTACGCCAAATTCTGGATCACAACAATTACGCCAAATTCTGGATCACAACAATTAAGTCAAATTCTGGATCACAACAATTACGCCAAATTCTGGATCACAACAATTAAGTCAAATTCTGGATCACAACAATTAAGTCAAATTCTGGATCACAACAATTACGCCAAATTCTGGATCACAACAATTACGCCAAATTCTGGATCACAACAATTAAGTCAAATTCTGGATCACAACAATTACGTCAAATTCTGGATCACAACAATTACGCCAAATTCTGGATCACAACAATTAACTCAAATTCTGGATCACAACAATTACGCCAAATTCTGGATCACAACAATTAAGTCAAATTCTGGATCACAACAATTACGCCAAATTCTGGATCACAACAATTACGCCAAATTCTGGATCACAACAATTAAGTCAAATTCTGGATCACAACAATTACGCCAAATTCTGGATCACAACAATTACGCCAAATTCTGGATCACAACAATTACGCCAAATTCTGGATCACAACAATTAAGTCAAATTCTGGATCACAACAATTACGCCAAATTCTGGATCACAACAATTACGCCAAATTCTGGATCACAACAATTACGCCAAATTCTGGATCACAACAATTAAGTCAAATTCTGGATCACAACAATTACGCCAAATTCTGGATCACAACAATTACGCCAAATTCTGGATCACAACAATTAAGTCAAATTCTGGATCACAACAATTACGCCAAATTCTGGATCACAACAATTAAGTCAAATTGCGCCTGGCTGGTAAGTGAGGGTTGTGGGTGAGGCTGAGTCTAGTCATATTCGAAAAAAGAACGAGTGAACCGAAGACGGGAATGTGAAACTCACTTTGTCAGAGTTGGTGTGGAGGCAGATAAACATACACCATTCGATGGAGACGTCAGTGAAAGAAGTTAAGCATTAAACAGGCCTGATGTAAAAAATCATCAATTTCATGGCAGCGACGACACATAAAGTGAGAATCATCATCATAAAGTAGCGGGCCTGCTGGCGTAGGTGATCATGTATCTCCATAACTTTCGATCACGACAGTTATCATTTCTGTTGTTGACCTTCTGCCATGCCGTTCTCTTAAGCTGTCTGGTATTTTTTCTCATTGCTTTCCTTTATCTCTTCGTCCATCAATTTTCCCAGTTGTTACAATATATTCCAGTTGTTCTCTTCTCATTACATGGCCAAAAAATGATGATTGTTTCTTCCTAATATTGGAAATTATCTTTTTGCTGTGACCTCTTTCAGAACGTTTTCATTACTCTTCTTAGCTGTCCATGGTATTCTCAACCTTCTTCTGTAAAACCACATTTCTATAGACTCCAGTGATTTTCTTGTCTGTTGTCCTATTGTCCACGATTCACATCCATATGTTAAGACTGGCTCTACATAACATTTAAGAACTTTCTTTCTTGTTTCTATTGTCAAAAATGGATTGCATAGTATCTTCCTCAATTTCTGGAAAGCTGCTTTTGCCTGAGCCTTGCTGCATCTCACCTCTGTTGTACATCTTCCATCTTAGTGAGTGAATTTCTTCAAAATATCGGAAGAGATCATGTGCACCATGATAAAAGAATGTTTATGGAAACCGTTAGTGAGAGCATCAGATCTCCCACATAATCTGGCTGGTACCATGCTAATATACATGTTGTTACCAACAAGAAATGCAAGTAAAGCGTTACCACACGTCATCACAGCACCGGAAAGAGGGAACAATAGGGACTGCCGGGAGAAAATTTCTAAAGAAAAAAATCAATTGCCACAGCCCCTCCCCCAATACACAGAAAACCTCCCAATGTGCCATTACTTTCCACAATCGTCCAACTTGACAGGGAAATCAATTTTCGACGTTCCATTTTACAGTATTTTGATAGTTAATTACAGCCATATTGTTCTCGTGTAATCATTATCGGTAATTGACACAATGCCTATAAATAGCATGATTTCTGGACTTAAGTTGCTGGGAGGGTATATCACTTTCATCCTTTCTTTGTTATCTCATCCTGCAACCGTATGAGTCGTTGAGACACAGCTGAGACACTTCATCAACCTGGGGTTGTTGAGACACAACTGAGACACTTCATCAACCTGGGGTCGTTGAGACACAACTGAGACACTTCATCAACCTGGGGTCGTTGAGACACTGCTGAGAGACTTCACCAACCTGGGGGTCGTTGAAACACTATTGAGAGACTTCACCAACCTGGGGTCGTTGAAACACTACTGAGAGACTTCACCAACCTGGGGGTCGTTGAAATACTACTGAGAGACTTCACCAACCTGGGGTCGTTGAAACACTACTGAGAGACTTCACCAACCTGGGGGTCGTTGAAACACTACTGAGAGACTTCACCAACCTGGGGGTCGTTGAAACACTACTGAGAGACTTCACCAACCTGGGGGTCGTTGAAATACTACTGAGAGACTTCACCAACCTGGGGGTCGTTGAAATACTACTGAGAGACTTCACCAACCTGGGGGTCGTTGAAACACTACTGAGAGACTTCACCAACCTGGGGGTCGTTGAAACACTACTGAGAGACTTCACCAACCTGGGGTCGTTGAAACACTACTGAGAGACTATCAACCTGGGGGTCGTTGAAATACTACTGAGAGACTTCATCGGCTTGGGGGTCGTTGGGACACAGCTGAGAGACTACATCAGCCTGGGGGTCGTTGAAACACTACTGAGAGACTATCAACCTGGGTGTCGTTGAAACACTACTGAGAGACTTCACCAACCTGGGGGTCGTTGAAATACTACTGAGAGACTTCACCAACCTGGGGGTCGTTGAAACACTACTGAGAGACTATCAGCCTGGGGGTCGTTGAAACACTACTGAGAGACTATCAACCTGGGTGTCGTTGAAACACTACTGAGAAACTTCACCAACCTGGGGGTCGTTAAAACACTACTGAGAGACTATCAAACTGGGAGTCGTTGAAACACTACTGAGAGACTTCACCAACCTGGGGGTCGTTGAAACACTACTGAGAGACTTCACCAACCTGGGGGTCGTTGAAACACTACTGAGAGACTTCACCAACCTGGGTGTCGTTGAAATACTACTGAGAGACTTCACCAACCTGGGGGTCGTTGAAATACTACTGAGAGACTTCACCAACCTGGGGGTCGTTGAAACACTACTGAGAGACTATCAGCCTGGGGTCGTTGAAACACTACTGAGAGACTATCAACCTGGGTGTCGTTGAAACACTACTGAGAAACTTCACCAACCTGGGGGTCGTTAAAACACTACTGAGAGACTATCAAACTGGGAGTCGTTGAAACACTACTGAGAGACTTCACCAACCTGGGGGTCGTTGAAACACTACTGAGAGACTTCACCAACCTGGGGGTCGTTGAAACACTACTGAGAGACTTCACCAACCTGGGGGTCGTTGAAATACTACTGAGAGACTTCACCAACCTGGGGGTCGTTAAAACACTACTGAGAGACTATCAAACTGGGAGTCGTTGAAACACTACTGAGAGACTTCACCAACCTGGGGGTCGTTGAAACACTACTGAGAGACTTCACCAACCTGGGGGTCGTTGAAACACTACTGAGAGACTATCAACCTGGGGGTCGTTGAAATACTACTGAGAGACTTCATCGGCTTGGGGGTCGTTGGGACACAGCTGAGAGACTACATCAGCCTGGGGGTCGTTGAAACACTACTGAGAGACTATCAACCTGGGTGTCGTTGACAGTACAGTGAACACACAACACTTTCTAGAACAGTGAGCACGCAACACTTTCTAGTACAGAGAGCACGCAACACTTTCTAGTACAGAGAGCACGCAACAATCTCTGGTACAGTGAACACACACCACTTTCTAGTACAGAGAGCACGCAACACTTTCTAGTACAGAGAGCACGCAACACTTTCTGGTACAGTGAACACACACCACTTTCTAGTACATAGAGCACGCAACACTTTCTAGTACAGTGAAC
Source organism: Megaustenia siamemsis (assembly GCA_032433765.1). Taxonomy (NCBI): domain Eukaryota; kingdom Metazoa; phylum Mollusca; class Gastropoda; order Stylommatophora; family Ariophantidae; genus Megaustenia; species Megaustenia siamemsis. The sequence continues at coordinate 38,572,732 of JAVIAB010000107.1, forward strand.
ACACACCACTTTCTAGTACAGAGAGCACGCAACACTTTCTAGTACAGTGAACACACACCACTTTCTAGTACAGAGAGCACACAACACTCTCTAGTACAGAGAGCAAGCAACACTTTCTAGTACAGAGAGCACGCAACACTTTCTGGTACATAGAGCACGCAACACTCTCTAGTACAGTGAACACACAACACTTTCTAGTACAGAGAGCACGCAACACTTTCTAGTACAGAGAGCACGCAACACTTTCTAGTACATAGAGCACGCAACACATTCTGGTACATAGAGCATGCACCACTCTCTAGTACAGTGAACACACACCATTCTCTAGTACAGAGAGCACGCAACACTTTCTAGTACAGAGAGCACGCAACACATTCTAGTACAGAGAGCACGCAACACTTTCTGGTACATAGAGCACGCAACACTCTCTAGTACAGTGAACACACACCACTATCTAGTACAGAGAGCACACAACACTCTCTAGTACAGAGAGCACGCAACACTTTCTAGTACAGAGAGCACACAACACTCTCTAGTACAGAGAGCACGCAACACTTTCTAGTACAGAGAGCACGCAACACTCTCTAGTACAGAGAGCTCACAACACTTTCTAGTACAGAGAGCACGCAACACTCTCTAGTACAAAGAGCACGCAACACTTTCCAGTGCAGAGAGCATGCAACACTTTCTAGTACAGAGAGCTCGCAACACTTTCTATTACAGAGAGCACGCAACACTTCCTATTACAGAGAGCACGCAACACTTTCTAGTACAGTGAACACACAACACTCTCTAGTACAGTGAACACACAACACTCTCTAGTGCAGAGAGCACGCAACACTCTCTAGTACAGAGAGCACACAACACTCTCTAGTACAGAGAGCACGCAACACTCTCTAGTACAGAGAGCACGCAACACTCTCTAGTACAGTGAACACACAACATTCTCTAGTACAGTGAACACACACCACTCTAATGCAGAGAGCACGCAACACTCTCTAGTACAGTGAACACACAACACTTTCAAGAACAATGAGCACGCAACACTTTCTAGTACAGAGAGCACACAACACTTTCTAGTACAGAGAGCACGCAACACTTTCTAGTACAGAGAGGACGCAACACTTTCTGGTACAGTGAACACACACCACTTTCTAGTACAGAGAGCACGCAACACTTTCTAGTACAGTGAACACACACCCCTTTCTAGTACAGAGAGCACGCACCACTTTCTAGTACAGTGAACACACACCACTTTCTAGTACAGAGAGCACACAACACTTTCTAGTACAGAGAGCACACAACACTCTCTAGTACAGAGAGCACGCAACACTTTCTAGTACAGATATCACGCAACACTTTCTGGTACATAGAGCACGCAACACTCTCTAGTACAGTGAACACACAACACTTTCTAGTACAGAGAGTACGCAACACTTTATAGTAAAGAGAGCACGCAACACATTCTGGTACATAGAGCACGCAACACTTTCTGGTACATAGAGCACGCAACACTCTCTAGTACAGTGAACACACACCACTTTCTAGTAAAGAGAACACACAACACTCTCTAGTACAAAGAGCACGCAACACTTTCTAGTACAGAGAGCACACAACACTCTCTAGTACAGAGAGCACGCAACACTTTCTAGTAATGAGAGCACGCAACACTCTCTAGTACAGAGAGCACACAACACTTTCTAGTACAGAAAGCACACAACAATCTCTAGCACAGAGAGCACGCAACACTTTCTAGTACAGAAAGCACGCAACACTTTCTGGTACATAGAGCACGCAACACTCTATGGTACAGTGAACACACACCACTTTCTAGTACAGAGAGCACACAACACTCTCTAGTACAGAAAGCACACAACACTTTCTAGTACAGAGAGCACACAACACTTTCTAGTGCAGAGAGCACACAACACTTTCTAGTACAGAGAGCACACAACACTTTCTAGTACAGAGAGCACACAACACTTTCTAGTACAGAGAGCACACAACACTTTCTAGTACAGAGAGCACGCAACACTTTCTAGTACAGAGAGCATGCAACACTTTCTAGTACAAAGAGCATGCAACACTTTCTAGTGCAGAGAGCACACAACACTTTCTAGTGCAAAGAGCACGCAACACTTTCTAGTACAGAGAGCTCGCAAATCTGTCTAGTACAGAGAGCACGCAAAACTTTCTATTACAGAGAGCACGCAACACTTTCTAGTACAGAGAGCTCGCAAATCTTTCTATTACAGAGAGCACGCAACACTTTCTATTACAGAGAGCACGCAACACTTTCTAGTACAGAGAGCTCGCAAATCTTTCTATAACAGAGAGCACGCAACACTTTCTATTACAGAGAGCACGCAACACTTTCTAGTACAGTGAACACACAACACTCTCTAGTACAGTGAACACACAACACTCTCTAGTACAGAGAGCTCGCAAATCTTTCTATTACAGAGAGCACGCAACACTCTCTAGTACAGAGAGCACGTTACACTCTCTAGTACAGAGAGCACACAACACTCTCTAGTACAGAGAGCACGCAACACTCTCTAGTACAGAGAGCACGCAAAACTCTATTACAGTGAACACACAACATTCTCTAGTACAGTGAACACACACCACTCTAGTGCAGAGAGCACGCAACACTCTCTTGTACAGTGAACACACAACACTCTCTGGTACAGTGAACACACAACACTTTCTAGAACAGTGAGCACGCAACGCTTTCTAGTACAGAAAGCACGCAACACTTTCTAGTACAGAGAGCACGCAACACTTTCTGGTACAGTGAACACACACCACTTTCTAGTACAGAGAGCACGCAACACTTTCTAGTACAGTGAACACACACCACTTTCTAGAACAGAGAGCATGTAACACTTTCTAGTACAGAGAGCACACAACACTCTCTAGTACAGAGAGCACGCAACACTTTCTGGTACATAGATCACGCAATACTTTCTGGTACATAGAGCACGCAACACTCTCTAGTACAGTGAACACACACCACTTTCTAGTACAGAGAGCACACAACACTCTCTAGTACAGAGAGCACGCAACACTTTCTAGTACAGAGAGCACAAAACACTCTCTAGTACAGAGAGCACGCAACACTTTCTAGTACTGAGAGCACGCAACACTCTCTAGTACAGAGAGCACACAACACTTTCTAGTACAGAGAGCACACAACAATCTCTAGGAAAGAGAGCACGCAACACTTTCTAGTACAGAGAGCACGCAACACTTTCTAGTACAGAGAGCACGCAACACTCTCTAGTACAGAGAGCATGCAACACTTTCTAGTACAAAGAGCATGCAACACTTTCTAGTGCAGAGAGCACACAACACTTTCTAGTGCAAAGAGCACGCAACACTTTCTAGTACAGAGAGCTCGCAAATCTGTCTAGTACAGAGAGCACGCAACACTTTCTATTACAGAGAGCACGCAACACTTTCTAGTACAGAGAGCTCGCAAATCTTTCTATTACAGAGAGCACGCAACACTTTCTATTACAGAGAGCACGCAACACTTTCTAGTACAGAGAGCTCGCAAATCTTTCTATAACAGAGAGCACGCAACACTTTCTATTACAGAGAGCACGCAACACTTTCTAGTACAGTGAACACACAACACTCTCTAGTACAGTGAACACACAACACTCTCTAGTACAGAGAGCTCGCAAATCTTTCTATTACAGAGAGCACGCAACACTTTCTATTACAGAGAGAACGCAACACTTTCTAGTACAGTGAACACACAACACTCTCTAGTACAGTGAACACACAACACTCTCTAGTGCAGAGAGCACGCAACACTCTCTAGTACAGAGAGCACGTTACACTCTCTAGTACAGAGAGCACACAACACTCTCTAGTACAGAGAGCACGCAACACTCTCTAGTACAGAGAGCACGCAAAACTCTATTACAGTGAACACACAACATTCTCTAGTACAGTGAACACACACCACTCTAGTGCAGAGAGCACGCAACACTCTCTTGTACAGTGAACACACAACACTCTCTGGTACAGTGAACACACAACACTTTCTAGAACAGTGAGCACGCAACGCTTTCTAGTACAGAAAGCACGCAACACTTTCTAGTACAGAGAGCACGCAACAATTTCTGGTACAGTGAACACACACCACTTTCTAGTACAGAGAGCACGCAACACTTTCTAGTACAGTGAACACACACCACTTTCTAGAACAGAGAGCATGTAACACTTTCTAGTACAGAGAGCACACAACACTCTCTAGTACAGAGAGCACGCAACACTTTCTGGTACATAGATCACGCAATACTTTCTGGTACATAGAGCACGAAACACTCTCTAGTACAGTGAACACACACCACTTTCTAGTACAGAGAGCACACAACACTCTCTAGTACAGAGAGCACGCAACACTTTCTAGTACAGAGAGCACAAAACACTCTCTAGTACAGAGAGCACGCAACACTTTCTAGTACTGAGAGCACGCAACACTCTCTAGTACAGAGAGCACACAACACTTTCTAGTACAGAGAGCACACAACAATCTCTAGGAAAGAGAGCACGCAACACTTTCTAGTACAGAGAGCACGCAACACTTTCTAGTACAGAGAGCACGCAACACTCTCTAATACAGAGAGCACGCAACACTCTCTAGTACAGAGAGCACGCAACACTTTCAAGTACAGAGAGCACGCAACACTTTCTAGTACAGAGAGCACGCAACACTTTCTAGTACAGAGAGCACGCAACACTCTCTAGTACAGAAAGCACGCAACACTCTCTAGTACAGAGAGCACGCAACACTCTCTAGTACAGAGAGCACGCAACACTTTCTAGTACAGAGAGCACGCAACACTTTCTAGTACAGAGAGCACGCAACACTCTCTAGTACAGAAAGCACGCAACACTCTCTAGTACAGAGAGCACACAACACTTTCTAGTACAGAGAGCACACAACACTTTCTAGTACAGAGAGCACACAACACTTTCTAATACAGAAAGCACGCAACACTTTCTAGTACAGAGAGCACACAACACTTTCTAGTACAAAGAGCATGCAACACTTTCTAGTACAGAGAGCACACAACACTTTCTAGTACAGAGAGCTCGCAAATCTTTCTATTACAGAGAGCACGCAACACTTTCTAGTACAGAGAGCTCGCAAATCTTTCTATTACAGAGAGCACACAACACTTTCTAGTACAGAGAGCACAAAACACTCTCTAGTACAGAGAGCATGCAACACTTTCTAGTACAGAGAGCACGCAACACTTTCTAGTACAGAGAGCACACAACACTCTCTAGTACAGAGAGCTCGCAAATCTTTCTATTACAGAGAGCACACAACACTTTCTAGTACAGAGAGCACACAACACTTTCTAGTACAGAGAGCATGCAACACTTTCTAGTACAAAGAGTATGCAACACTTTCTAGTACAAAGAGTATGCAACACTTTCTAGTACAGAGAGCATACAACACTTTCTAGTACAGAGAGCACGCAACACTTTCTATTACAGAGAGCATACAACACATTCTAGTACAGAGAGCATACAACACTTTCTAGTACAGAGAGCACGCAACACTTTCTAGAACAGAGAGCACACAACACTTTCTAGTACAGAGAGCACGCAACACTTTCTAGTACAGAGAGCATGCAACACTTTCTAGTACAAAGAGCATGCAACACTTTCTAGTACAAAGAGCACACAACACTTTCTAGTACAGAGAGCACACAACACTTTCTAGTACAGAGAGCTCGCAAATCTTTCTATTACAGAGAGCACACAACACTTTCTATTACAGAGAGCACACAACACTTTCTAGTACAGAGAGCACACAACACTTTCTAGTACAGAGAGCACACAACACTTTCTAGTACAGAGAGCTCGCAAATCTTTCTATTACAGAGAGCACGCAACACTTTCTAGTACAGAGAGCACGCAACACTTTCTAGTACAAAGAGCATGCAACACTTTCTAGTACAGAGAGCACACAACACTTTCTAGTACAGAGAGCACATAACACTTTCTAGTACAGTGAGCACGCAACACTCTCTAGTACAGAGAGCTCACAACACTTTCTAGTACAGAGAGCACGCAACACTCTCTAGTACAGAGAGCACGCAACACTTTCTAGTACAGAGAGCACACAACACTCTCTAGTACAGAGAGCACGCAACACTTTCTAGTACAGAGAGCACGCAACACTCTCTAGTACAGAGAGCTCACAACACTTTCTAGTACAGAGAGCACGCAACACTCTCTAGTACAAAGAGCACGCAACACTTTCCAGTGCAGAGAGCATGCAACACTTTCTAGTACAGAGAGCTCGCAACACTTTCTATTACAGAGAGCACGCAACACTTCCTATTACAGAGAGCACGCAACACTTTCTAGTAAAGTGAACACACAACACTCTCTAGTACAGTGAACACACAACTCTCTAGTGCAGAGAGCACGCAACACTCTCTAGTACAGAGAGCACACAACACTCTCTAGTACAGAGAGTACGCAACACTCTCTAGTACAGAGAGCACGCAACACTCTCTAGTACAGTGAACACACAACATTCTCTAGTACAGTGAACACACACCACTCTAATGCAGAGAGCACGCAACACTCTCTAGTACAGTGAACACACAACACTTTCAAGAACAATGAGCACGCAACACTTTCTAGTACAGAGAGCACACAACACTTTCTAGTACAGAGAGCACGCAACACTTTCTAGTACAGAGAGGACGCAACACTTTCTGGTACAGTGAACACACACCACTTTCTAGTACAGAGAGCACGCAACACTTTCTAGTACAGTGAACACACACCCCTTTCTAGTACAGAGAGCACGCACCACTTTCTAGTACAGTGAACACACACCACTTTCTAGTACAGAGAGCATGCAACACTTTCTAGTACAGAGAGCACACAACACTCTCTAGTACAGAGAGCACGCAACACTTTCTAGTACAGATATCACGCAACACTTTCTGGTACATAGAGCACGCAACACTCTCTAGTACAGTGAACACACAACACTTTCTAGTACAGAGAGTACGCAACACTTTATAGTAAAGAGAGCACGCAACACATTCTGGTACATAGAGCACGCAACACTTTCTGGTACATAGAGCACGCAACACTCTCTAGTACAGTGAACACACACCACTTTCTAGTAAAGAGAACACACAACACTCTCTAGTACAAAGAGCACGCAACACTTTCTAGTACAGAGAGCACACAACACTCTCTAGTACAGAGAGCACGCAACACTTTCTAGTACTGAGAGCACGCAACACTCTCTAGTACAGAGAGCACACAACACTTTCTAGTACAGAAAGCACACAACAATCTCTAGCACAGAGAGCACGCAACACTTTCTAGTACAGAGAGCACGCAACACTTTCTGGTACATAGAGCACGCAACACTCTATGGTACAGTGAACACACACCACTTTCTAGTACAGAGAGCACACAACACTCTCTAGTACAGAAAGCACACAACACTTTCTAGTACAGAGAGCACACAACACTTTCTAGTGCAGAGAGCACACAACACTTTCTAGTACAGAGAGCACACAACACTTTCTAGTACAAAGAGCATGCAACACTTTCTAGTGCAGAGAGCACACAACACTTTCTAGTGCAAAGAGCACGCAACACCTTCTAGAACAGAGAGCTCGCAAATCTGTCTAGTACAGAGAGCACGCAACACTTTCTATTACAGAGAGCACGCAACACTTTCTAGTACAGAGAGCTCGCAAATCTTTCTATTACAGAGAGCACGCAACACTTTCTATTACAGAGAGCACGCAACACTTTCTAGTACAGAGAGCTCGCAAATCTTTCTATAACAGAGAGCACGCAACACTTTCTATTACAGAGAGCACGCAACACTTTCTAGTACAGTGAACACACAACACTCTCTAGTACAGTGAACACACAACACTCTCTAGTACAGAGAGCTCGCAAATCTTTCTATTACAGAGAGCACGCAAAACTTTCTATTACAGAGAGCACGCAACACTTTCTAGTACAGTGAACACACAACACTCTCTAGTACAGTGAACACACAACACTCTCTAGTGCAGAGAGCACGCAACACTCTCTAGTACAGAGAGCACGTTACACTCTCTAGTACAGAGAGCACACAACACTCTCTAGTACAGAGAGCACGCAACACTCTCTAGTACAGAGAGCACGCAAAACTCTATTACAGTGAACACACAACATTCTCTAGTACAGTGAACACACACCACTCTAGTGCAGAGAGCACGCAACACTCTCTTGTACAGTGAACACACAACACTCTCTAGTACAGTGAACACACAACACTTTCTAGAACAGTGAGCACGCAACGCTTTCTAGTACAGAAAGCACGCAACACTTTCTAGTACAGAGAGCACGCAACACTTTCTGGTACAGTGAACACACACCACTTTCTAGTACAGAGAGCACGCAACACTTTTTAGTACAATGAACACACACCACTTTCTAGTACAGAGAGCACGCAACACTTTCTAGTACAGTGAACACACACCACTTTCTAGAACAGAGAGCATGTAACACTTTCTAGTACAGAGAGCACACAACACTCTCTAGTACAGAGAGCACGCAACACTTTCTAGTACAGATATCACGCAACACTTTCTGGTACATAGAGCACGCAACACTCTCTAGTACAGTGAACACACAACACTTTCTAGTACAGAGAGCACGCAACACTTTCTGGTACATAGATCACGCAATACTTTCTGGTACATAGAGCACGCAACACTCTCTAGTACAGTGAACACACACCACTTTCTAGTACAGAGAGCACACAACACTCTCTAGTACAGAGAGCACGCAACACTTTCTAGTACAGAGAGCACAAAACACTCTCTAGTACAGAGAGCACGCAACACTTTCTAGTACTGAGAGCACGCAACACTCTCTAGTACAGAGAGCACACAACACTTTCTAGTACAGAGAGCACACAACAATCTCTAGTAAAGAGAGCACGCAACACTTTCTAGTACAGAGAGCACGCAAAACTTTCTAGTACAGAGAGCACGCAACACTCTCTTGTACAGAGAGCACGCAACACTCTCTAGTACAGAGAGCACGCAACACTTTCTAGTACAGAGAACACGCAACACTTTCTAGTACAGAGAGCACGCAACACTTTCTAGTACAGAGAGCACGCAACACTCTCTAGTACAGAGAGCACGCAACACTCTCTATTACAGAGAGCACGCAACACTCTCTAGTACAGAGAGCACGCAACACTTTCTAGTACAGAGAGCACGCAACACTTTCTAGTACAGAGAGCACACAACACTCTCTAGTACAGAGAGCACGCAACACTTTCTAGTACTGAGAGCACGCAACACTCTCTAGTACAGAGAGCACACAACACTTTCTAGTACAGAGAGCACACAACACTTTCTAGTACAGAGAGCACACAACACTTTCTAATACAGAGAGCACGCAACACTTTCTAGTACAGAGAGCACACAACACTTTCTAGTACAAAGAGCATGCAACACTTTCTAGTACAGAGAGCACACAACACTTTCTAGTACAGAGAGCTCGCAAATCTTTCTATTACAGAGAGCACGCAACACTTTCTAGTACAGAGAGCTCGCAAATCTTTCTATTACAGAGAGCACACAACACTTTCTAGTACAGAGAGCACACAACACTTTCTAGTACAGAGAGCACACAACACTTTCTAGTACAGAGAGCACACAACACTTTCTAGTACAGAGAGCACACAACACTTTCTAGTACAGAGAGCATGCAACACTTTCTAGTACAGAGAGCACGCAACACTTTCTAGTACAGAGAGCACACAACACTTTCTAGTACAGAGAGCTCGCAAATCTTTCTATTACAGAGAGCACACAACACTTTCTAGTACAGAGAGCACACAACACTTTCTAGTACAGAGAGCTCGCAAATCTTTCTAGTACAGAGAGCATACAACACTTTCTAGTACAGAGAGCTCGCAAATCTTTCTAGTACAGAGAGCACGCAACACTTTCTAGTACAGAGAGCATGCAACACTTTCTAGTACAAAGAGTATGCAACACTTTCTAGTACAGAGAGCATACAACACTTTCTAGTACAGAGAGCACGCAACACTTTCTATTACAGAGAGCATACAACACTTTCTAGTACAGAGAGCATACAACACTTTCTAGTACAGAGAGCACGCAACACTTTCTAGTACAGAGAGCACACAACACTTTCTAGTACAGAGAGCACGCAACACTTTCTAGTACAGAGAGCATGCAACACTTTCTAATACAAAGAGCATGCAACACTTTCTAGTACAAAGAGCACACAACACTTTCTAGTACAGAGAGCACACAACACTTTCTAGTACAGAGAGCTCGCAAATCTTTCTATTACAGAGAGCACACAACACTTTCTATTACAGAGAGCACACAACACTTTCTAGTACAGAGAGCACACAACACTTTCTAGTACAGAGAGCACACAACACTTTCTAGTACAGAGAGCTCGCAAATCTTTCTGTTACAGAGAGCACGCAACACTTTCTAGTACAGAGAGCACGCAACACTTTCTAGTACAAAGAGCATGCAACACTTTCTAGTACAGAGAGCACACAACACTTTCTAGTACAGAGAGCACACAACACTTTCTAGTACAGAGAGCTCGCAAATCTTTCTAGTACAGAGAGCACGCAACACTTTCTAGTACAAAGAGCATGCAACACTTTCTAGTGCAGAGAGCATACAACACTTTCTAGTACAGAGAGCACACAACACTTTCTAGTACAGAGAGCACACAACACTTTCTAGTACAGAGAGCACACAACACTTTCTAGTACAGAGAGCACGCAACACTTTCTAGTACAGAGAGCATGCAACACTTTCTAGTACAAAGAGCATTCAACACTTTCTAGTGCAGAGAGTACGCAACACTTTCTATTACAGAGAGCACGCAACACTTTCTAGTACAGAGAGCACACAACACTCTCTAGTACAGAGAGCACGCAACACTTTCTAGTACAGAGAGCTCGCAACACTTTCTGGTACATAGAGCACGCAACACTCTCTTGTACAGTGAACACACAACACTTTCTAGTACAGAGAGCACGCAACACTTTCTCGTACAGAGAGCACGCAACACTTTCTAGTACAGAGAGCACGCAACACTCTCTAGTACATTGAACACACAACACTCTCTAGTACATTGAACACACAATACTCTCTAGTACATTGAACACACAACACTCTCTAGTACATTGAACACACAACACTCTCTAGTACATTGAACACTCAACACTCTCTAGTACATTGAACACACAACACTCTCTAGCACATTGAACACGCAACACTTGCAGTCTATGCGGAAGAATAAGAACATTTAGTCGGACGTTTCTATGGTTGTCGGAACGGGTGACAGAACGGATATGAGAATGCCTCTGCTACGGTAAAGCCAGTGAGAGCTAGACTAAAGATATGAGAATGCCTCTGCTACGGTAAAGCCAGTGAGAGCTAGACTAAAGATATGAGAATGCCTCTGCTACGGTAAAGCCAGTGAGAGCTAGACTAAAGAAAAGAGAATGCCTCTGCTACTGTAAAGCCAGTGAGAACTAGACTAAAGACAAGTGCACAGGAGGTATCTGGCAGTTGACGATCTAAAAGTGTACGTCATAACCAATCATCGTCATCATCAAGTACCGTGCCGTGCTACTGGCGTAGGTGATCATGTCTCTCCACAAATTTCGATCTCGACAGTTATTTATCATTTCTGTAGTTGACCTTCTGCCAAGTCATTCCCTTAAGCTGTCTGGTATCTTTTCTCTTTGCTTCCCTCTACCTCTTCGTCCCTCAAGTTTCCCAGTTGTTACAATATATTCCAGTTGTTCTCTTCTCATTACATGACCAAAAAATGATGATTGTTTCTTCCTAATATTGGAAATTAGCTCTCTTTTTGTTCTGGTCTCTTTCAGAACGTTTTCATTACTCTTCTTAGCTGCCCATGGTATTCTCAACATTCTTCTGTAAAACCACATTTCTACAGACTCCAGTGATTTTCTTGTCTGTTGTCCTATTGTCCATGATTCACATTCATATGTTAAGACTGGCTCTACATAACATTTAAGAACTCTAACAAATACTGCTTCTAAAAAAACGTCAGATTTCCTATGACCAGGCCCTAGCTTCCTTCTAGTCTATGTGTTCACTGGGAGAAAGTCAATACGATACGAATATGAAGTAGAAAGGAAACAAGATGAAATGAGCGAAAGAAAGGATATGAAAAGAAGAAAATACAATACAAATAGCGATGAAAACTGATAAATAGAAAAGAAACAGAGAGAAGAACATATGGTAGCTTCAAATCTCGTTAATATGAAAGCAAAAAATATGTGTAGGTCTATAGATTGATGTAGCCAGCAAAAACAAAAGCTTCCGGTTGTAACTTCAAAACGATGACTTATCTCTGAACTTATCTGTTTGATCTAGTGCCTTGGAGTCACGGATTGTGAGAGCTGCTCTCTGCTCTCATGCTGATCGTTTTTCAAAAATAAGAGCTTATTGATTAATCGTTACAATTGTTTGTGTTTGATGCCTTCTTCATGGTTCCATTGTTGGCATTTGTTTCCTGCCTTTGAGGCTGACGCCGTAAGTGGTCGATATGACGGCAGGGCCTAGCTTTCAGCTCGTGACTGCTGCAGCTTTAACAGCAGAATCAGTTGACTGCTGCAGCTTTAACAGCAGAATCAGTTGACTGCTGCAGCTTTAACAGCAGAATCAGTTGACTGCTGCTTTATTAACAGCAGAATCATGTGACTGCTGCAGCTTTAACAGCAGAATCATGGGACTGCTGCAGCTTTAACAGTAGAATCAGTTGACTGCTGCTTTAACAGCAGAATCATGTGACTGCTGCAGCTTTAACAGTAGAATCAGTTGACTGCTGCAGCTTTAACAGTAGAATCAGTTGACTGCTTCTTTAACAGCAGAATCATGTGACTGCTGCAGCTTTAACAGTAGAATTAGTTGACTGCTGCAGCTTTAACAGTAGAATTAGTTGACTGCTGCAGCTTTAACAGTAGAATCAGGTGACTTCTGAGATGTGCTCTCACAGAGGGAACAATACAAATAACCACAACTGAGATGAAATTTGTTATACAAATGACATGAAACAACATGACAGATAAGATCAGAAATGAAGAACTGAGGGAAAAAAGCTAGGAATAGCCCCCGCCATAGAATATACAATGAAACAACAGATAATGGTTTGGCCACGGGATCAGGCAGAAAGATCAAAATACAACACAACGAGCCTTAAATAAACGTTGCAAGAACATCAGACCCAAGGGCCGACCACGAAAAAGATGGATCGACGAATATTATAAACACTATGAACATATTTGTTGTTTATGATTTACATTTTCTCTACCGCACTGCACCTGTTCTTAATTATAATGCTATACCTCCCATGTGCATTCTTGTCTGATTAACCATTTCCAGACTCTTTATATGTTTAGCAGGAACGAGTTTTGTTAAACTTTTGGGATTTTAGCGGGCCGAATGATGCACGTTTTATAAGTAAATACAAACTAGGATTATATAGAAACCAGAGTGCGGAAAGCGTACATTATTATCTAGCAACTGACTCCACTCTTGAAACATCCAAATATTTCAATGACAGCTAACAGACAAATGATAAATAGCATTTTCTTCTTCTACATTTCAGCTCCCTGTGGAGCATAGGACTTCAACAAACACTTCCAAGCCGTTCTGTTTCTTGCCATTCTTTTAAGATCATTCCATGTCTTCATCATCTTCATCCTTGCTTCTATCTGTCTTCTCCAAGAATTCCTTGGTCTTCCTCTTTGTCTTTTTCCATGGGGACACCAAAAAAGGGCCTGTTGTGTAATACTCTCAGTTGTTTTCCGCAGTGTGTGTCCTATCCAGCGCGATCGACTTCGCTGTATCTCTTTATCCACTGATATTTGACTGGTGCATTTCCATAATTCTATGTTCATTATTTTGTCCTGCCATTTCCATCCTTTTATTCTGCGTAAGCATCCATTAATGAAAGTCTGTATCTTTATGATTGTCATTTTAGTTGTTCTCCATGTTTCACAGCCATATAATAAGACTGACTTAACATTGGAGTTGAAAATTGTTATTTTTGTATTTAACCTAATTTCTTTGGACTTCCATGTTTCCCAGTGCAACAAATGCTCTTCTTGCTTTTGATATCCTTATTTTGGTATCATTTTCTGTTCCTCCCTCTTCGTCTATATTCTATCTATCTATTGTCCTTTCGAGCCGAAGACGGCACATAGGGCAGATCCACAATCTCAAAAACAGAAACCTTGCGTGCCAAATGGCACATATTGCAGAGATCACTGCCTCGTCTATATTACTGCCCAGATATATGTCAGATTGTCTAGTGTCTAGTATAATTTTAGTAATAGAGGTTTTTCTCCTTATTAAATAATAGAGGTTTTTCTCCTAATTTTTATTTGTTTATTGCCAACTGCATTAATTCTCATAATTTTGGTGTTATCTCTATTTGTTTTTAATCCCATCTGTTGTGATCTCTCATCAAGTATGCTCATTTTATCTTGCATTTGTTGATGGTTGTGTGATAGGAGAGCTATATCATCAGCAAAGTCTAAATCATCAAGTTGCTTGGTCAGTGACCATTGGATTCCATTTCTGTTGTTTTACTCTACTGTATTGAGTTATTCTCATAATCCAATCTATGGCCAGTTGAAAGAGAAATGGAGATAGAAGGCAGCCTTGCCTTAACCTGTTCTTATTTCAAATGCTTCTGTAATCTGTCCTTCGTGCACCACACTACATTTAGTTCCTTCATACATTGTTTTTATCAGGTTAATAAACTTTATGCGGATTCCCTAATGACTCAGCAACTTCCAAAGCATTCTTCTGTCTAAACCAGTGGTGGCCAACTTGAGGTTGCCCGAGGGCCGGATTAAAGCCAAGGCCAAGACCCGCGGGCCACACTTAAGAATATCGTCAAAAATGACAGTTGGGACCTATGCGATATAGTAATATATAAATAATGCTTGCACTTTGACTACATATTTGATTTGTAACAAATCCATTAATTATTCATTTTAAAATTACCTTTAATGTCTCAGTGCGACGATTGTGACTTGTCACATCTTTCCACAGTCCAAATCACCAGAGATTTGAAGTCCACTTCCATTTTTGACGTGGCGATTCGGAGAGTATGGGACAATGTCGAATCGGTCATTCTGTTCCTGGTCTTAGATTTAATTAACTTCATGGAAGAGAATGTTGTCTCGCAGAGATATGTGCTGCCGAATATAGAGCACATCTTTAGTGCCCATTTTCTCAGACGCGGGTAACGTTCATTTGGTAGCAATTTCCAGAAGTCAGCTCCTAATGCCTTTACAGTACTGAGGAAGGGGTCACACTGAAGGTCACACAACTCTAGTTGAAGATCTGATGGCTGGCACTCCACTGTGCACTTAATTGGGTTATTAAAAAGTTCCGTTTGCGGACGAAACATTTCAAAATCTTGAAATCGTCGATCAAATTCACAAATCAAATGTTCAATGTCAGCTGCGTACTTACTGAAGTTTGCACTTTCTATCTCTGAACAACAACTGCTTACAACTTGAAAAATGGAACAGATCATTTTTTTGCAAAGAAAGTCTAAATAGATTCAGCTTCTTTTTAAAACCATCAACATATCCCATCAATTGAAAAATGGTTTGCTTTTCCCCTTGTAGCTGCAAATTCAATATGTTCAAATGTTGTGTGATGTCTGTGAGATATGCCAGATTATGAAGGAAATTAATGTCTTTGAGTGCATGTTGAAGATCAATGGAGTATGGTAAGTTCTCTCGCAGGAAGTCATAAATGTCATTCTTCAGTTCAAAAAATATTATTAAACATTTCCCTCGACTAAGCCATCTTACTTCTGTATAAAGCAGGAGATCACCGTAGCTAGAATCTACTTCCTCTAAAAATGATAAAAACTTCCTGTGATTTAAAGACTGGTGTCCTCCTCTTATCAAATTTGTTATTTTCACAACAGTAGCCATGGTGTCTTTTAGATTTATGGACTTTGCACAAAGGGCCTCTTGATGAATTATGCAATGCAATGTAGGTACGTTAATTTTGTTTTGCTTTAGAAGTCCAACAAAACCAGTATTTGAACCAATAAAAGCTTTGCAACCATCAGTACACACTGCAGACAACTTTCCAAAACCACCTACTTCATCTACGGCACTATGAACTGCAGAAAATATGTCTGTCCCTCTACAAGTGTCATGCAAAGAGCAAACTTTCAACAATTCTTCAATAACAGTAAAATCCTCCTGGATAACTTTAACAAAAATAAGAAGCTGGCAAGTGTCAGTGATGTCAGTACTTTCATCAATCGCGAGCGAAAAATATGAGCAGTTTTCAATACAAGATTTTAAACTTTGAGACAGTTGCAGACTGATGTCTTCTGTTCTTCTGGCTACAGTTTGTTTTGAAAGAGGCACAGATTCAAATTCTTTGGCTATTTTTTCTTGACCGAATGCCTTTGCCATTTGAATCGCACATTTCTTCACAAAATTTCCGTCAGTAAAGGATTTTTTAGATTTTGCAAGCTCATAGGTAACTGTATATGATGCAATGATCGATGACTCTTTAATTTTATTGCCCTTTGTATACATACTTTGCTGTTGATTCAACTTTGTCTTCAGCTGTTCAACCAAAAGCTTCCTAGCTTCAATGCTATGTTTCTCATACATGTTTTGATGATGTGTGGCATAGTGCCGTTTTAAATTATATTCCTTCAAAACGGCTAACACTTGAACGCAAATTAAGCACTGAGGTTTACTATCCTTATTGAAGATGAACAAATAATCTAATTCCCATTCAGGTTTAAATATGCGATTTTCACAATCAACTTTTCTACGTTTTAACATGATTTAATACAAAATCTCACATCAAAGTTAAAAGTCACAGAATGTTGGTCCACTATCGAAAATAAGTCCAGATTTGACAGTTATACACAGACTTGTGTTTGACAATGAAATCAAAAGATTGTGACCAAATAAACACGTTGCAGTCATTTTATGGACAAGACAAGACGATGGGATCAAAGGGAATGAAGGCGAACAGTGAAACATTTTGAATGTAACTTCAAAGACAGAATTAGAGCTACGAAGTCCCCTCACCCCTGTCCCTCCAACCTCATTAACCCCTTACCGCGAAATGAAAGAGCCACCACAAGTCCAGACAACAAATGTTGAGCCAAAGATCTGACGCTATCACCGCACTGACAATAAAGCAACTTTGCGGTACCAACTCGAAGCAAAGACTTTGAATATTGTCGGCACCATTAGTTGTGCAGTGTGTGTGTATATGTGTGTGTGTGTGTGTGTGTGTGTGTGTGTGTGTGTGTGTGTGTGTTTGTGTGTGTGTGTGTGTGTGTGTGTATGTGTGTGTGTGTGTGTGTGTGTGTGTGTGTGTGTGTGTGTGTGTGTGTGTGTGTGTGTGTGTGTGTGTGTGTGTGTGTGTGTGTGTGTGTGTGTGTGTGTGTGTGTGTGTGTGTGTGTGTGTGTGTGTGTGTGTGTGTGTGTGTGTGTGTGTGTGTGTGTGTGTGTGTGTGTTTTATTTGACATTATGTTGCCAATCTAGCTGTTGCGAGAAATTGACAGAGATTTTCAAATTGTGTATTCTTGAACGATAGAAGAGTTAACTCCGACACGGATTAAAACCAGGAGAAATCCGCTATTAGGGGTAAAAAATGAA
This sequence comes from Megaustenia siamemsis, assembly GCA_032433765.1. Lineage (NCBI taxonomy): Eukaryota > Metazoa > Mollusca > Gastropoda > Stylommatophora > Ariophantidae > Megaustenia > Megaustenia siamemsis. The sequence continues at coordinate 38,590,509 of JAVIAB010000107.1, forward strand.
GTAAGTCCGTGGAGCTTCGCGGGCCAAGAAAACTAGGCTGGCGGGCCGCCATTTGGCCACCCCTGGTCTAAACTATCAAATGCCTTTTCGTAATCTATGAATCCAATATAAAGTGGGGACTGTAGTTCTAAACTTTGTTCAACTATTATACGTAGGGTAGTTATTTGATCAGCACATGATCTGTTCTTGCTAAAGCCTACTTATTCATCTCTCAAATGTTTCTCTATGGCCTCTTTTAGTCTCTCCAGAATGATTCTGCTTAATATTTTTCCTGGCACTGATAGTAGCATAATTCCCCTATAATTTGTGCACTCCTGTAAAGTTCCTTTCTTTGGTAGTTTGATCATATAACCTTCTTTCCAGTCTTTAGGTATTTCTTCCCTCTCCCAAATTTTATCTAATAGATTATGTAACATCTTGGTAGAGGTGTTAATATCTGCTTTGATGGCTTCTGAAGGAATTTCATCTGGTCCTGTGGCTTTACCGTTTTTTAATAGTTTGATGGCTTTCATTATTTCTTCTTTGCTTGGTTTTCCACAGTTAACGTGTAACTCTTCTTCTGCTGGTAGTATATCTGGAGGATTATTTGAGCTGGGTCTGTTCAAAAGTTCTTCAAAGTGCTCTTTCCATCTCTCCATTTGTTCCCGTATATTACTAAGCAGATTTCATTTCTTATCTTTAATAAAGGCATTGGTCTGTTTGTATTTTCCACTTAATTTCTTTGTGCGATTGAACAGTTCTTTCATATTCCCTTTATTTGCTGCTTCTTCTGCCTCTTTAGCTAGTTCATCTATAAATTTCCTCTTATCCCTTTTAATGCATCTTACTTCTTTGTTCAACTCTGTGTAAGCTTCCTGTGTCTTGGCTTTATTCTCGTTTTGCTTTTATTTATGTCTGCATTCTCATTTTTTCTTTCTTTAATTTTATCCAGGGTCTCTGCTGTCATCCATGCCATATTCTGGCGTTCTCTTTTCACTAGCGTTTCTTCACATGTCTCCTTCCATATATCTTTTACCTATTTCCAATGATCTTCTATATTTGTTGTATTTTCTAGTTGTTGGAGGACTTGGTATTTGTTTGATATTGCGACTGCAAATTTATCTTTTATTCCTTGTTCTTTAAGAAACCCTACATTGAAATACTTTCTACCCTTATTCGTTGTAGTATATCTTTTTATTAAAAATATTGAATGATATCTACAACAGCGGATATATACCAGACGACATGCTCAAATCAATATTCATAGACCTACCAAAGAAATCGGGTGCGATTGAATGCGATGATCATCGCACAATAAGCCTTATGAGTCACATGACTAAGATATTACTAAAAATCATCATGCGAAGAGCGCGAAACAAAATCAGTCCAGAAATTAGCGATGAACAGTGTGGTTTTGTTAGAGATAAAGGAACAAGCAATGCCATTTATATCATAATATCTTTAGTAGAAAGAGCCATAGAGGTGGAAACATATCTATACCTATGTTTCATAGATTACACCAAGGCATTTGACAAAGTAAAGCACAAAGAAATAATCACAATTTTAGAAAGCATAAACGTAGACAGCAAAGATCTAAGAATAATAAAGAACATGTACTGACAACAAACAGCGGCCATAAGAACTGGAAACCAATTGGGAATGTTTCAACAAATAAAACAGGGTGTTATACAAGGTTGTCTGCTGTCACCAGATTTGTTTAATATTTATAGTGAGATAATTTTAAGATCCATAAGGGGCTTGCCTGGAATAACAATTGGAGGTCATAATATAAATAATCTAAGGTATGCTGATGACACAGTCTCAATCGCTAAGAGTGAAAATGAGTTACAAGAAATGTTGGACATTATAGTGAAAGAAAGCACAAATAAAGGACTCAGCCTTAAGAGCAAAAAGACAGAGGTAATGATAGCAAAAAGACAGAGGTAATGATAACAAGAAAGAAAAAGACATCACCTCAGTGCAAAATAAAGACAAGTGGAACAATATTAAAACAGGTAGATGAATTTAAATATTTGGGAACTTTGTTAACCTCAGACGGAAGATGTACAAAAGAGGTGAGATGCAGAATGGCTCAGGCAAAAGCAGCTTTCCAAAAGATGAGGAAGATACTATGCAAACCATTTTTGACAATAGAAACAAGAAAAAGAGTTCTTAAATGTTACGTAGAGCCAGTCTTAACATATGAATGTGAATCATGGACAATAGGACAACAGACAAGAAAATCATTGGAGTCTGCAGAAATGTGGTTTTACAGAAGAATATTGAGAATACCACGGACAGCTAAGAAGAGTAATGAAGATGTTCTGTGAGAGGTCAGAGCAAAAAGAGAGCTAATTTCCAATATTAGGAAGAAACAATCATCATTTTTTGGTCATGTAATGAGAAGAGAACAACTGGAATATATTGTAACAACTGGACAAATTGAGGGGCGAAGAGATAGAGGGAAGTAAAGAGAAAAAATAACAGGCAGCTTAAGAGAACGGCTTGGCAGAAGGTTAACAACAGAAATGATAAATAGCTGCCGAGATCGAAAGTTGTGGAGAGACATGATCACCTACGCCAGCAGGTCCGATACATCATGATGATGATATCTTTTTAGTTTAGGTTTAAGTTTGGCTATCAGAAGATGATGATCTGAAGCTACATCTGCTCCTCTATATACTTTTACATTCTGTAAGGATGACTTCAACTTATTATTAATACATGTGTGATCAGTTTGATTCTTCGTCCTATGATCTGGTGACACCCATGTAGCTTCATGAATTCTTTTATGTATTCGAGGCAGTGTTGATATCAAATTCTGAACAAAAAGTTGCAGGAGAAAGGAGACAAGGCCAGGCACCAGGAATAGATCTTGTTCTCTCTGTGGATGGATCTGTCTATCCAATATTGGCAGATTCAGGCACGAGAGAAGCTGTTCAGCACAACAGTATCAAGCATAAGACACTAATATTGAACCAAACCGTCTGTCAAGACAAGATTACTTGCTACCAAACCGTCTGTCAAGACAAGATTGCTTGCTACCAAACCGTCTGTCAAGACAAGATTGCTTGCTACCAAACCGTCTGTCAAGACATGATTGCTTGCTACCAGCCGTCTGTCAAGACAAGATTGCTTGCTACCAAACCGTCTGTCAAGACAAGATTGCTTGCTACCAAACCGTCTGTCAAGACAAGATTGCTTGCTACCAAACCGTCTGTCAAGACAAGATTGCTTGCTACCAAACCGTCTGTCAAGACATGATTGCTTGCTACCAAACCGTCTGTCAAGGCATGATTGCTTGCTACCAACCGTCTGTCAAGACATGATTGCTTGCTACCAGCCGTCTGTCAAGACATGATTGCTTGCTACCAGCCGTCTGTCAAGACATGATTTCATGCTACCAACCGTCTGTCAAGACATGATTGTTTGCTACCAACTGTCTGTCAAGACATGAGTAGTGACATGTAGTCTTTAGGTAAGCATTCCGTGGGGCTAGACCCACCTACTAATGATGGGTCCAGAGGATTTAAATATAGTACTATAAAGTGGGTCCACAGAGGTACAAGTATTTTTCGGGTCCAGAGTGAGTAAATATAAGGTTCCAGAGGGGAAAATATAGGGTCCAGTGTAGTACAAGCATTGCTTGTGTCCAGACCCACCTATGATGGGTCCAGCGGGGATAAATAGGATCCATTGAGATAAATACCTCAAAAAGAGGTTTTTAGTGCAAATAAGACGAAGCTTGCTGGGCAAGTAGACTGAAAAAAATAACGCTACTTTGGAAAATATGACACGCATATTCACTAACGGTGAGCTGCAATTATAATCCACAGGTGGTGAAGATTAACTAGGTGATAGACAATACAGCTGTTGTGCTCCCTGGTAATAGAAAGCTAAATTTTGCCCGACGTGAATTTTGTCTGATGGGGAAATGTGATAAAATAATCGATAGGTGTAACTTGGTAAAATGTACAACGGACAGGTTTGCTATCTGCATTGTCGGTAAAGATGATGAACCAATGGATCCGGTGGACATTAGCAATGCCCTGCTAATTGGGGGAAGGGTACGGGACTTCGACAACCACCACACGGCGTAGAATGAAAGAGATCGGAGTTAAGATGGACAAAGCCAGAAGCGAGAAATTTAGTGAGCGTATGATAAGATTTATCAACCAACACAGAACTGGAGTTGTCAGTTGCTGGACGGGGTGGAATTTAGCGAGGAGAAGATCTGAGCTCGATGGACATGTTCGGAGACAATCATACTGACCCTCAAATAACGCAAACACACACACACACACACACACGTTCACACATATATGAAAGAAATATAAACGTCAGAAACCAACAAAAGTACAAGGTTACATATTTATTTTATATGTATCTTCAAAATACACAGGTGCAAATAAAACAAAAGTTCGTGTTTTTCAATTATAACATTGCGAAGTTTATTCCTAACAACGGAAATGTAAATAGACTTCAGCAGCTGTTACACGTGCAACCTATCGACAAAATGTTTAAACATACTAGAGACAAAACAGGCAGTACGTCTAATATCGGCTATTAATATGTAGATTAACTATAAATATAACGCGAGTTGGAAGAAAGTGTTAACGATAGCACCCACAAATCAATACTGGTAATATGAAGTATTGTTATGTAGATTAACAATCAAGATAAACCTAGTTGGAAGAATACGGTAATTGTAAAACCACCAAATCAATAGTAGTATTAAGGGTATTAATATGTAGATAGAATAAATAAGTAAACATAAAGAACAGTAATGTAACAAGTAACTAACAGAGTACTGAGAGGTTCTGATAACACAAAACATTAAAACAGTCGCTGGCCAGCAGATGCACGAGAGTAGGCGACTTTTGGATACTATATAACCATCCGTAAGGAGAGGTGTTTTTTCAAACGCTCAAAGGACCGGCCAGCTGTATTTGCGTAAGTATCAAACAAACCAATCTTTTTAAACATAGAAAAAGAATATCATGAGAATACTATATGACAGAATATTTGAGTAAATAACCCATCGTAGCCCTACACACTAACAAACCAGCTAGGGATATATATATATATATATATATATATGATATATACAGATGTCATTGCCGCCAAAATTATATAGCGCTAGTGATTCGCGTGAACTTTGCTTGCCGAAGTCGATGTATCCATGGGTTCACCAGCCGATAAATGACACGATAATTAATATGTTGTCACATTGAAAAAGGCAAGAGAATTCTGTTTATGGCGGCACCACGACACTTTAAAAGTATATAATAAACACAGTACAGGCCACACGTATTGTTCAGCAGATCTTGTAACACACGCGTGTTATAATAGAATGAAACGTGTGAATTTCTCGCTATAAAGTTTAAAACGTCCATGTGCCTTGGGGGTAGGCCAAAAGAGTCAAAATATTCAAATCTCCCCAGTCCGTTGTAAAACAAAGCCACCCAGTGCTCGCCGGGTCTGTCTGCGGGGTCTGTGTTTATGACAAAGGCCGAAGTCTTGGTAGGGTCAATGTTGAGTGGTAATCGGTTTCGAGCGATGACACTAACGCTTGAAATACGTCGAACGAAAACATCTGACATCAAGAGATTGTAAATATCCCTCGTGTTCATATTGTGTATTCTTAGATCGCGTAGTCTGTTAGAACTTGACGCATTTTTGAAACCTCTAGAACTGAATCCAACTCAGCGTAGACGATAACTTGTAGTGGAACAGTTGTGGGAGTGGCGAATTTGAGCTCTATCGACAAAGGCCCGCTTTTGGCTAGCTCAAACTGCGATCCATCAAGTAAGCTAGGCGATAGGTCAAAAGCAAATAAACAAAATCCCTCCTTAAAATGACCATAGTCAATATTGTTTCCCGCATCTCTACCAATAAGACCCATGGCCAAATTGGTGCCGAAGAAGGCTCGAATATAGTGGTTTCTCTCAAAGTCCATAGTTAGGGGTTTTCCGGTAACACATCTCCCATCGACCGGAGGTTCAAGTAAGTCAAGCCAAACGATTGCAAATTGAAAGGGTTGGCGTTATAAACACCGTTAAAAGCATTGGCGGTAACTAGACCTATCACTATCCAGGTGGGTGTTTGACTCAAAAATAAATTTTCCTGACTGTGTGAGTGCATCAACTCTGTTTAACATGTAGCGATCCTGCACAAAGAGATCTGAGTGTAAACGTCCAATCATTTTAATTTCTTTACTATGCGATGAAATTCCGCGTCTTGTTTTAAACCCTTCGTTGGAATCACCCTGTGTATCATCGTGGTGGCCGGGTGTATCTTTGTAGAATAGTGCAGCAGTCAAATGTCCTGTTTTCGCATCCTCGCCGTAGTTAAGTGTAGACTCGAATACTGCTCTAAAAGGATAGGTATTCTCTGATGGTGTAATCAGCGTGTCGTTCAGGGATACGTCGACTTGTGAAATTAGACTGTGAAGATAATTGTTGACAGGGCCCACTTTAGCATCCGCCGGTAAATTATCACCATTGGGGAGTGTAATTTTTTCCCGTAGATGCAAAAATGTGTTGAAAAGATCTAGATACTCTTCGCTGTTTCCTGAAATAAAAAACTCGATTGGTGCCGCCGGCGCTAAAGCAGCAAGTGGGCGAATCTATGTGAATTGACCATCGTCTACTGCAGTCTGTGTCGGTGGAACGCTAAATAAATCCAGATCAGAGTGAAGACATTCACAGGACTTTGGGTGAATAAGAGACATCCTTAGTCGAATATATCCTTTGTTACAGACCGCTTCTTCTTCTTCTTGTTCCGCGCAGACTGGGCAGGAATCTGTCTTGCTGTTAGTTTTATCCTCTTCCTAAAGGGTTCTCCGTGTGGAGCTGCTGCCTTCCCGCCTCGTTTTCTGTGTCGTCTTAAACCGCTTCCTGATTGGTTGTTATCAACGAGATGCTCGACAGCCCCCCGTAACAAGCGCTTTCCAGCCTCTTTAGCCCGTTCTTTGAAAGCTTCACCGACATTTCTGCCGGCTAATGCATCCTGTGCGACCCTCAGTCCTGTACCTACTCTTTCCCTTAGTAAAGCTTTACCCCCGGTTTTCAGCCAGGGTAAAATAGCCCTTCCGATTCCCCGAAGAAGCTACCAATTCCTCGCCCTCTCTGATTTCGTCCTCCAATAAACACAGGCATTCTATCCCCGGCCTGACAGCAGTAAAAATCTTCGTATAGCCTGGCATTGCGATGAATGGGTGTGTGTGTCACCATTATTCCAGGTCAAAATGCTTCCTAGTTCTAAAGTGTACCGTTAGCACCGACGTCCCACTAGTGAATGGAATAGTTTTTCCCTCTTCATAGGCTAAAATGATTTCCACGGTGTCGAAAGAAAACCTGCTCAGCGGGACGTAGTGAAGCTTGTTGTAAATGTGAAACACGGATGTGTAAGTTCTATCTAGAATAGGCACGGTCCTGAGCAGTGGTACCAACACATCCCCAACTGGTCTGGGTGAAATGAGATCGCAGTAGACATAAACATTTTTCGTTTCGCTGTCCAAATTTATCTCACCCTCACTGGTTACAGCCGGATTGGTGTCTGTTACGAGACCAGTTGGCATAGATAAGATATTTTTCAAAGTGTCGCTTATGGTAACAACGGCTCCTTGTTCGAAAAGTTTAACGACATCATTATTTGATTCATTTTTATAAAAAAATCTCAATTGTGCAGGCTTTTTATCACCATGTGCTTCTGCTCCCAAGACCAGAGTGTTCAAGGCATCGATAAAAGCATCGGCTATCTTGTATAACCCGGGTGCCAGGTTCATGGTGAAGGGAGATCTAACTACAACATTGCGATTTTCGTCGGTAGTGGTGGTGGTATTGGTGGGGGGTTCGTAACGGATCCAGACATCGTCCTCTAAAATATTGAAATAATTTAGCGAAAACTGTATCTCAACCAAACCGACCTCGTATTGAGTTGAAGTATTGATAGTCTGGGGTAATTTGACGAAAAAGTGCCTCTGGTTATTATCTTTAAAAACATCCATGGAGGCATTGCTGGGTAGGGTGACATAAAAACTCATAGTCGATCCTTATTTTAACTTCTCGCTTCTAATTTTGGATTTGGAAGCATATATCCCAAACAGCTGCTCAGTAGGGCAATCCACACTTTTCCGTCCTTCGCGTCTGGTTTCTCAGTGCTGAGATTGAACAACGAGACAGCGACAACGGCATTTATAACCACCATTTGACACACAAAGACTATCTCTAAGCGCGGGAGTAGTCTCAGAAATACCGGCCAGAGCGAGAGCCTCTCCGTCCCCCGTCTGGGGTTCAGTGTTCGCAAAACAGGCTCTTCAACAATTTCCCCATCTTCCGCCATCTCTAGTTTTTGTAACTGACAATATCCTTGGTCGGAATCCAACTATTGAATGACGAATTATAACCAAACCACTTAATTAAACTTTCTTTTCGTCCCCTTGATGTTCGACGCTCGTCTATAATGCTCTCGATCCTGTACTCGCGTTTGTCTCCAACTTTTTGAATTTCCTGTGTGTAGAAATACCACTCTATTTCTTCATTCTTATCGTCTTTTAGCACATATGTAGCGGGGCGTTTTTCATTTACGCGACTGATGGTAAACAGTTCTTCTGTCCAAGCCGGAGCGCAACCTTTTTTAAAATTAGCTCTGCCCAGGACGAGTCTAACTCGATCACCTGCTTTATACAGACGTTTTTCAAAATCAAAGGTTTTTTTTATTATACAAAGAGTTCCAGACCTGTTCTTGATTGTTTATGTTTACGTCTGCTGGCGCCATTTTTATACTTCTATGGTACGAGTGGTTATAACTTTGAACTAGGGCGGGTAGCACATGGACATAGCGAAGTCTGTTGGTTTTCGTAAAATATCGACACATCCGTTGTTTCAGGGTCCTATTAAAGCGCTCTACAACAGCGGAGTTAATATCTTCATTCTGGGTAGTGAAAAAGTGAACGTTATTTTCATTGAGGAATTTCTGAAATGTTCTGTTTAAAAACTCTGATCCCTTTTCGGTTTGAAAACTTATAGGTTTCCTATCAACAAATATTTTATTATTACAGCATCTACTAAAGAGTTGCCATTTTTGGTCTTTATCGGCAGCACACAGGCGTATTTACTGAAAATGTCCAAACAAGTTACCAGATAGGAATATCCGTCAGTGTATTTTTTCAAATGTCTCAAATCAATTAAGTCTGCTTGATATTGCTGCTGCGGCCCACTTGTTATAATGGGACGCCTTTCAAATCCGCGCCGAATTGGTTTGTGAAGGGTATAAGTATCCTGCTGACTTAACCATTGTCTGATCTCTTTAGCACCTAGCTTTGTACTACTAAGGCTGTTGCGCCACCATACGCCCCAGGTAGACTAGGATTGAAGTAATTATGTCTCAATTTTTTTCCCACCTTTCCCATTTCGGCGTTGGTATTTTAGACTTTCTTTTTCTCGTCCTCAGCTTGTACGATGCAATCTTTGTTTGTGGTGGTTTTTCATAACCTGTCTTTGGGGTTTCTGGTTTATCCACAGTTTTCTCTGGTGAGACAAGCAGTGGCGGAGATGGAGGAGGAGATATTCGTTCTGTCGACGAGCTATGTTGAATGAGATCGACTGACCCCAACGGACGTTGTTTTTATTGTTCCAACCTAGTTAAATACTGACGCAGAATACGTTGATATACTCTGGCCTTATCAACAGGTGCTAAATCATCACGGTAAAAAATTCGTTGCATTTCATCGTCTAAACCTTTCAAGTTATCGTTGATCGTATCAGGTGGGGTATACGTAGTAGTCTGTTGCAGGCCTTCTAGAAACCGAGGATCCATCAAGACCATTTTATTGGCCATAGTTACACATCTAGTACACCACTGAGAACACTTAAAATAGGTCGGAGCAAAGCACCTATGAATCCACCAGTTTGTAGAATCTCTTTTCGCCGCTTAAGACTCGTCTTCTTTTTAGTGAGAAGTCTCAACTTGTTCTTGTGTCGACGTAGCTTGCACTTTTGGTGAATAAATTTGTTACCTTATCATCGGTCTCCGACATCAAGTCGTCAAGGACGATAAGCCTTCTCTTCATACCCCCATCCAGTTTATCGAAATCCGGTAGACCCTCGAAAAATTTTACTGTCCCTAAACTCTCGTACATTGGCTGCCATTCCCCGTAACAACAGATAACTTCTTCGGGTAAAGGCACAGCGAGCTCGTGAAGATTTTGTAGAAACTTTTTCACAAATACCGTTTTTCCACAACCGGTAGGTCCAGCTATGAGAGCTGTGAAGGGGTGTTTCCACCGAGGGTCCATCGCCACTAATGACACATTGAGGTAGTATTATCATTTTTATTCACATGACTCGTATCCTGTGGTATTTATTCTGTCCTTTCTTCCGTTTCTTTTCTTTTTAGAAAAATGTCCCCAAAGACGAAGTGTGCAAAAGGATCGGGATTTTCTATTGTCAAACCCGTATAAGTATTGCCTGGGGTGCATAGAAAACCAGCCGAACCAGTTGGCTCACACCTGTTTGACCCTTAAGTTTGAAGATCTTCTCAGCGGACAATTGATTTTCGTTCTACAGAATGTACTGTCACAGACGGAACTAATTAACTTGGGTTATAGCTATATGTACCACAAAGTGTTGAAATACTACAAAAAGCATGCCACGCAGTCACCACAACAAGAACCAGCGTGAACGCCATAAGAGACCGTTGATAATGCAACAGACGAAAAAAAAAAGAGAATAACACTCAGTTTTTAATTGTTTACACTACCTGTCTATGCGAAGTTGCACTGCTTATAGACTTTAAATCCGCTTCTCCTATTCTCTCTTTGATGTATATACATACATATATATATATATATATATATACATATTGTGTGTTTTAACTTCAAGCATTTATCATTATGTATTCTTTTGGAATTAAAAAAAGGCACATGTTACCAGATTTATGTGTTTTTTTTATTTTTCATGTTCAATCTGTTTATGTCTTTACCGGTCAAACGAACCACAATAGGGGTCAGGTATAAGAGGTATGCATTGGGTTATTTTCCCAACACAGGCGCGGGACCCGATACATCTAACGATATATGTTATTTTGTATATATTTCAGATTTCGAAAAGAAAAACAAATTAAAAACACCATGAACAAATAAATCATTGGAAAAATAATTGCGAAGTTGGTTGTGGAACCAAGGAGGCACTGCGAAGGGTGCACGGATATGGTGAATGACATTTTACACCACACCTGTCACTTAGCGCTACGTGACATGGTAAGGCACCAGCTCTGGGGTGTCTTATTGTACGATATATCACAACCAGAGCTGGCCACTGTAGCGATTCATGAATTAGTAGATATGGTGAAAGCAGGTTGTGATGAACTTTACCCACCACCCATCATTCATCCACCATCACCTCCTTGGGATCAAGAGAGGTCCGCATCCCCACCAGCATCACCAAAACCACAACACGACTAGGAAACAAATGAAATAGACCAAATGGAGGCATGGGTCATTATATAAGGTCTGTACACGATTTTTGTTTTTGTCAACGTTTGTAAAGTGATTTTGTTTTCTTGTTTTACAGATCACCATAAAATGTCAGCTGACAGAGCATACATTATATTTAATAACATTTTGACGCTGGTGCAATATTCCCCCTGTACTCACTGTCGAGGGTGCCAGGAGGAACATGCCAATCAATTAGGGCACTCATGTTTTCTTGATTTCGAAGAGCGCGTTAATGCGCAAATAAATGATATTTTATATCACGAGATCGGGAAAGATGATGTGGTACATTTGGCTGCAGAACATATAACCCAGCGAATACTGAAATACATCAGCTGGGAATCAAGTGACACATCTGTGCCCCCTTCTCCCTTTCTCCAACTCGCATCTGGTGATACAGAGCCTGTGACAAATGATATAACACCGCTGAACGTTGAGCTGTCGAGTGACTCATCTTCGCCAACCCACTTTCTCCTACCTGCTGATGACCATATAGGGTCAACAGAGACAAAATATGCACCTGAGGTCTTTGATGTTTCAAGTGACTCGTCACCACTACCATCATCCCTATTTCTCTACCCCTCCGATAAGGAAACAGGCTCTACAGAACTTCAGATCGCAACTGAGGTCATTACGCAGTTATCTTCGTTTTAAAATATTGAAGAACCAAGTAATATATTTCACACAATATACATTTTTTTGGTTGAGGTTACTCACTGTTAGTATTATTGATTTTTTTCATTGTTGTATTAGTAACACGCGTATCTGATTGGCTAATCTAAAAAGTTGTCATTCACAGCTGTTACGAGCTTATGTATAAACCTAGGCCATGAGAAACTCGTGTTATAAGTTTAGTGCTTTTTATATTGAAGGTGTCATTTATTTTCACATCTTTGTTCAAGCTAGAACATATAAAATCACGTATATTGCGTTGAGACCACCTTTTGCGCTGTAAGTTGACTTTGTTATTATCTTTCCTATGTACATATGTGTTCTTAATGGTGGTAATATTGTATGTTTAAACTAGGTATTTTATAATTAAATCTTGTTGATATTTGAAAAGGGTTATTCGTTGGTGTTTTTCCTATCTGACAGATGGTTTCTCACAGTGCTGTCGCTTCTGGGCAGAATCAACATCAGTGTCTGCTATGCCATACGATGTTTAAATGGCGAAAACACATGCTGCGACATACACGTGCCGTTCATCGTCTTATACGATACCTTTGTCACATTTGCCGACGCTCGTATACGAGAAGTGATTCTTTAGCTAATCATATGAGACTAAAACACTCAGTAAAGGAATCAACGACAGATTCCTTTTCTAGTACATCATTACCACCACCACCGCAACCAGACCCATTAGCCACTACCCAATTCACTGCAGCACATCCATCAGGTTCTACATCATCCACCACACGAAAGACAGACGAAGTGGAAGAAGACAATGAACGGATGCAGGAGAGTAAAAAACACAAGCCTGATGAGTATGAGTCTTTAGCAGTACTGCCAGATGATGTGCGCACTGCATATCAACAAAACTGGTTGTATATACACACACACGCTAATATAAACAAAACAATATCCACATATACGTTCTTCCACTCACCACTGCGATCATTTACACTAAACTGGTCTGCTATTCTAAGGGATGTGTTTGATAGTCAGACGACTCGTTTTAAAATTAACTATAGCCACCATATTATTCTAAGAAATAGAGATATCGGAAATCTACGGTTCTTTCACGCATCCCTCAATAACACAGCTGTTCCCCCGTTTGGTCAACAACATTGCAGATTTCATAGAATTTGTAGAATCTTTAAAGGACCTCAACCTTGTAGACACTGCCCTCCTCAACAGACCCGACACTAAATGGATGGTAGAGAGCATTCCCGCCACTAGTTTTTATCTTTTCCACATACATAACTTTCCAATTGGATGTTGCCTGGAGGAACACTTACTGTAGCAGTGGGTCGGAAAGAGGTGATGAGTGAATGAGAGAGAAGTCACGGGAAAGAGAGGTAATGATGAGTGAGCGAGAAGAAAGTCACGGGAAGGAGAGGGGAATGAATGATAAACAGAAAAACTGTAGAATCCATGCAGGTGTGAGTGTCACTCAGGAGAGTTTTGATTGGCTGGGGGAAGTGAGTGATATTTGAGCGGGGATAAGTCAGTCTATAGGTAGCCACGGTGGGGGAAAGTTGGGTTTTTCTTAGTAGAGGGCCGCCAAGTCGGTGTTAATAGATTTCAGTACCTGATGGAATGTCAATAGCCTATGAAGCGCAGAAACACTGTAGGTCGGTGTTCTTCGGTTTAATTAACTGGCTACCTTATAGAAAACATATTTCGATTTGCACAGTCTTCATGTGGAGAGACTGTCTAATGTGATAATTAGCGACCGTGTCAGTACGAGAGGAAGGACGGCATGAGTTTTTTCTTATACCAGCATTATGCCAGTGTGACAGAGGTACGAGTTCAGTACCAGGCATGTGCTGGTAATTTTACATTGTTGTAATTTGCAAGTTCTGTTGCTGACATTTTCATTGTTATCAGGGTGGACCAGGGGTCACAAATAAACACCTGTTTCTTTGTTCTACGACGATTTACTAGAGTGTTTGCTGTTGTCAGTGTTGTAGACGTCCACGTAAATAGTGTCAACGAACCAATCCCATCGAAGGCAAAGTCCCAGGGCGGGATGAAATAACAGCGCGGCGACTGGCAACGCGAAGTTACCCACTACAACGATCACGGAAGGCGTATTGTCTGCCGGCCCACGATCAAGGATGTACACAGACTATTGTTGAACACATCTTTGGTCGGCGTGATCTATCGCCAATTAATGGGCCGAGGTACATACCCGTTACATTACCACTTATATTAGTAACAATAGGTATATTTACACCTTGCAGAAGCATAGGTCGAATTCGGCTTCTTATATCGACAACCTATGTTTTTTTTCCCGCTGCGTGGCGCTATTTCAGGGTGGAGATATAACACAGCTCCAAATGACCACTCGTCAGCTCCTGAGTCAATGGCAATTACATTGGGATATACCTTTCGTAAACTCTTTTCCGGGTGTGACTTCACAACAACTCCCACACTTAGAGGAATGTTTTGGGATCAACATAGATGTTTTTGAGTTTAATGATAAAGAAGCACTATGTCCTAAATTTAGAAGCAATGGTCCCCATAGTGTTACCATGAGAATCTTATATTACAAGAATCATTTCATGTACATTACTGATATCAATAAGGCTGCTAGAGATTTCTCTTGTCCACACTGCGGGAAATTATGGGCTCGCTTTACCAAAATGAGCAGCCACGAACAAACATGCAATGGTGTTAAACCTAAAGATTTTTAAAGGGGGGAATTTATACACCCCCTGAATCTGTATTGGATGAGATAGAGGATGAGGGTAATAATGTACCCAATGAATTTGTGTATCCATATAGGGCCACTTTTGATTATTAATGCTACTTTGATAAGAAAAACCTACCCACCACGAAAGGTGCTTCTGGTGTGACGACATTTTTGGCCAAACATGTCCCGCTGTCTGTGTCTGTAGCATCCAACGTTCCTGGGTTTGAAGAACCCACTTGTTTTGTCACCGAAGGAGACCCCCAACAGTTGGTCAATAAAATGGTTAAATATCTAAACGAGATCTCAAAAAGGCTTACAAAAGATTCAAAAAAGCTTTTAAACAAGTGTATATTGATATAGTCGAGCGCACAGAGAAACCTGAACTGAGAGGCCGTTTATCCGGTTACCTGAAGCAGCTCCTCGTCATAGGCTTCAACTCGGGGAAATACGATTTAAATTTAATAAAGCCATATTTAATTAACTGCTTCGCCGCCGTCGACGGTGTGACAGATGAGAATGGTGAACAATCTGATGAGGATGATGATAGTGAGGGAAAGGACGTTGATATAAATTTATAGTAAAGTGAAACAATAACATTATGTGCCTAGGGACAGAGAGGTTGACATTCCTAGATATCGTAAATTATCTAGCGCCAGGTTTCAGTTACACTAAGTACTTGGCCGCTTACAAGATTAAGGAGACCAAGGGGGTCTTCTGCTGCGAGTACATAACGGATTTAGACAGGTTGAACGAGCCGCAGTTACCTCCCCACTCGGCCTTCTTTTTAAAACTAAAAAATTGTAATATTTCCGAACAGGAGTACGCTCTGTGCGAAAAGGTATGGAAGGACAACAACATGAAGACCCTTAGGGACTTTTTTGTGTGGTACAACAGCAATGACGTAGGTCCATTTCTTCAAGCTCTGATCATTCAAGTCGAGTTTTACGCTGATTTGGGTGTTTATATGTTTAAAGACGCTATTTCGGTCCCCGGTATAACTCTAAGGAACCTTTTTAAAACTCTCCACAAAGACGTAGGTTTTTCTGTGTTCGCAAAAAAGGAAGCAGATTTAAATCATACGGTAAGACAGAATATCGTCGGTGGACCGTCTATCATCTTCCATCGGTACCATGAGAAGGACAAGACTTTAATCAGAGACACTGAAAAAGTGGTGCGCAGCATTAAGGGCTATGACGCCAACGCCCTTTATCTGTGGGCACTTATGCAAAAAATGCCAACCGATTATACGGTCCTACGCAAAGCTGATGATGAGTATAAACCACTTAAGATGAACTTTTACAGGCGTCAATGCCGATAGTAACTGAGTTGGATTTTCCACCAAAATCAGGTCCATTTGCGAACCCAGTTTAACGCTCGCGAGAAGGATTTGGGTAAACGCAGGATCAGAGTGGATGGATGGGATAAAGTCAATAGGACCGTGTATCAGTTCCACGGCTGTCTCTTTCACGGCCATCCAAACTGTGACATCACTCGCGATCGCGTAGTCAATCCAGTGAATAATATTCAGTTGGTGGAATTATACCAGCAGACCTGTGAAATAACGGCTTATTTAAAGGCCTCAAAGGTGTTTGCGTAATCGTTATGTGGGAGTGCGAGTGGCAACAACTAAAGAAGACAACGCCGGCGATTCAAATCTTCATAGATGAAAACGTGCCTTGTTCTAAACCATCCTTCACTAAATATAACCCCATCACTGATGAGGCCATTCTAAATTCTGTTTTAGATTACTCGTTTTTTGGTCTCGTCGAGTGCGACATTCACGTCCCCGAGCGATTAAGGGACCATTTTAGCGAGATGACCCCTATCTTTAAAAACGTAAACGTAGGCATAGATGACATCAGTCCCTTTATGCGCGAGTACGCCATTAAAAACAAGATGATGGGTAGCCCCAGACGTACCCTCGTGGGGAGTTACAGTGGAACGAAGATCCTGTTGGCCACGCCCTTGTTAAAGTGGTATTTAGAACACGATTTGAAGGTCACTAAGATATATCAGATCGTAGAGTACATACCCGTTAGTTTGTTTTAAAGAGTTTGGTGACAAAGTCACAAAGGCGCGTCGGGCGGGGGATCTCAGCGAGGAACATTCTATAACCAGCGACATCATGAAATTGTTGGGTAACGCTGCTTACGGGAAGACCCTGACAAATAAGGCGAAACATGTCGATGTGTCCTACGATAAGGCGGGAGACAATACCACTAAGATGGTAAACCCACGGTTTAAAAACATGACGAGTGTTGGGGACGCTCTGTTCGAGGTCGAGATGGCAAGACGGTTTATGTTGTGGGATCTTCCTTCACAGATAGGTTTTTTCGTCTACCAGTACGCCAAATTGAGAATGCTGCAGTTTTACTATGATTTTCTTGATAGGTATGTAGATAGGTCAGACTTTCAACTTTGTGAAATGGACACCGACAGTCTGTACTTGGCGCTGAGCAAGACAACATTGGAAGCGGTAGTTAAATCCAATAAGCGCGATGAATTTTTCTCGCAATACCACCAGTGGTTCCCCTCGGAGACTTGTGAGGACCATCGCGCGGATTTCATTGAGCGTCAGGGCAGTGTTAAGTATGAGTGTTCTAAATGTAAGGTGAGACAATTATACGATAAACGGACTCCTGGGCTGTTCAAGTTGGAGTATTCGGGCGCTGGGATGGTCTCCTTGTGCAGCAAGACCTATTACTGCTTTGGGGATCATGTGAAAGTTAGCACGAAGGGTCTTAATAAACACCACAACAAGTTAAATAAAGAATCTTTCACTGATGTCTTCACCAAACAGAAAGCCGGGGGTGGTAAAAACACTGGTTTCAAAACACACGAAGGGTCACTATACACATACACCCAACACAGAAACTCACTTTCCTTTTTCTATTTTAAGCGCCAGGTCCACTCAAATAATGTAATCACCTCCCCTTTATCCATCTAGTAGTGTCATAACTTATATTCAACAAATTTATCAATACATGTAAATTCATGTCAGTCTAAAATATTCATATTGTCTATGTTTTACTTGTTTGTGTCTGTGTAATGCAATATATTTTGAATTTAAAAAATGCACACTTATTATGTTTTAACTTAATAATATGTTTGTGTGTGTGTTTGTGTTTGTGTGTGTGTGTGTATGTTCGCACGTATGGAATGAGAGAAAACATTAGTACTATTTACTCAAACCTAGGACGATCAACAAAATCCACACGATGAACAGGCATCATTATATGAAGGAACCACCATCTTCAACCTATTACGCTCAACAATTAAAGTTGACTTTTGGGACCAGCATTTACCTCAATTGATCATATTTATAGTCCTTTATTTACCCCCACTGGACCCATCATAGGTGAGTCTGGACCCAAGCAATGCTTGTACTACCTTGGACCCTATATTTTCCCCTCTGGACCCGAAAAATACTAGTACCTCTGTGGACCCACTTTATATTACTATATTTAACCCCTCTGGACCCATCATTAGTAGGTGGGTCTAGCCCCACGGAATGCTTACTTAAAGACTACATGTCACTACTGACATGATTGTTTGCTACCAACCGTCTGTCTAGACATGATTGTTTGCTACCAGCCGTCTGTCAAGACATGATTGTTTGCTACCAACCGTCTGTCAAGACATGATTGTTTGCTACCAACCGTCTGTCAAGACATGATTGTTTGCTACCAACCGTCTGTCAAGACATGATTGTTTGCTACCAACCGTCTGTCAAGACATGATTGTTTGCTACCAACCGTCTGTCAAGACATGATTGTTTGCTACCAACCGTCTGTCAAGACATGATTGCTTGCTACCAACCGTCTGTCAAGACATGATTGCTTGCTACCAACCGTCTGTCAAGACATGATTGCTTGCTACCAACCGTCTGTCAAGACATGATTACTTGCTACCAACCGTCTGTCAAGACATGATTGCTTGCTACCAGCCGTCAGTCAAGACATGATTGCTTGCTACCAACCGCCTGTCAAGACATGATTGCTTGCTAATAACCATCATTCAAGACGACAAAGACCCTACAAATCTCCTCCATGCAAAGTCTTCAGCCGTACCGGTCCCGCCACGATCACCAAGATGTTATGAAATTGTTGTCCTGTGACATCGCCTGAACATCTCCGCGTCCATCAGTTCTTGCACGGCTCAGAGTTTCATACCTTCCTACATGTCTCGTTATGCAGTGGCGTATTTGGAAGTGTTAGGTGCGGCTACTTCGGGTGTAAAAATACTTTAAAAAAAAAATAAATAAAAAAAGAGAGAAGTTTCATTGCGTAAAAAAATATGAACATACCAGGTAGGGAGCAGAGCCATTATTCTTTATTGCTATTTGTGGCTCTGGGAACACCCCGGCGTATATTCAAATAACATATATTTTATTTTAATTTAAGAAGTATTTTGCTAGATCCCACACCCACATCTCGGTGGTCAGCTGTCACACACCCACATCTCGGTGGTCAGCTGTCACACACCCACATCTCGGGGGTCAGCTGTCACACACCCACATCTCGGTGGTCAGCTGTCACACACCCACATCTCGGTGGTCAGCTGTCACACACCCACATCTCGGTGGTTAGCTGTCACACACCCACATCTCGGTGGTTAGCTGTCACACACCCACATCTCGGTGGTTAGCTGTCACACACCCACATCTCGATGGTCAGCTGTCACACACCCACATCTCGGTGGTCAGCTGTCACACACCCACAACTCGGTGGTCTGTTGTCACACACCCACGTCTCGGGGGTCAGCTGTCACACACCCACACCTCGTGAGTCAGCTGACACGTTATCCACACGAAGATCTCGTGAGTCAGCCGACACGTTATCCACATGAAGATCTCGTGAGTCAGCCGACACGTTATCATCCACATGAAGATCTCGTGAGTCAGCCGACACGTTATTCACACGAAGATCTCGTGAGTCAGCCGACACGTTATCCACACGAAGATCTGGCTGTTAAACTGATACGTTAACCTTCAAGCCGGGACTGAATTAGACTCTATCTCCGAGATATGATTTTGCTGTGAAACATTTGAACTAGTTGAGCTACTTCGTCGCGCGCCTGACGTCTTCTCTAACCCTACTGCGGCAGCAATGACAGGGGCGTCTCCACTTGAAACATTTGAACTAGTTGAGCTACTTCGTCGCGAGCCTGACGTCTTCTCAAACCCTACTGCGGCAGCAATGACAGGGGCGTCTCCACTTGAAGGCCGACCAGAGGAAACCTGCATCGGTCACACAATTTCTTTGAGTTTTCTTTGTCTCCCATGCACATAGTGTAATGGTCAACACCTTTTCCTGTGCTGCTGCTTGTGAATTCTTTGAAGGGCATCGGCTGGCTCGCTAGCATCGACGCTAGCATTGACGCTAGATTGCTGCTCTCTAAAGCATTAGAAAGTTGTCTTCTTTCTTGCTGTCTGCTCACGTCATCCTGCACGTGATTGATGGCCTATTCGCCTGCCAATTCTGCAGATCTGAACCGTCGCCACCGATATCTCTGAGCCTGCTCTAAGACGGGATATTCCCGAAAACATCCCAATACGTATGACGTCTTCAGCTATGCCAGATATAGACAGTTGACGTCATTTGACCCACAACCACTCTGTTCGGAATATCGAAAACGTAATAACCTTGGGGAGTTTCCCTCTCGGCGGACAAGCTCAGAGACTTCGGTGTCAATGTTTGAACACTCGCCATATTGCTTGTGTGTAATGCATGTCTATCATGTTATCATCATCCTGATTTATAGAAGAATAGGCAGAATTGGTTGACAAGAAAAGAAAACAAACGATGAAGTTTTAAAACAACTCAAAATGAAAAGAGAACTACTAAACACAATTAGAACAAGACAAATGAAATTGTTGGGGCATGTTAAAAGACACAACAGCCTAATAAAAGTAATACTGGAAGGGAAAATACAAGGTAAAAGAGGCAGAGGCAGACCAAGACTAACATGGACAAGTAACATCAAAAGATGGACAAGTCAGCCTATGACAATCTGCACCATCAAAGCAAGAGACAGAGTGGAATGGTGGCCAACCTTCGATGCGGAGACGGCACTCAATGATGATGATGATCATCATCATAACTACTCTACTGACACATCCATAGTTGTCCTGATTTTTTCCTCAACATGTTTATCAGCACACAGCGACTAACTGTGTCAGTTCTGTGTTGGTTGACCAATTCTTTCATGAGTCCACAATATTGCTCTGTCTCACGACAGTGCCAGAATTCACCCTAGATTAAGTTGCTTGGACTGCGATACAGTTTTACTTGTTTCAAAGTCCCTTCTTCTCCCCATCTCTCTGAGGCTGCTTATTATATCTGCCACATACTCTGACAACAATCTCGTCCAACCGAACATGCATGGGCTTCATGTGCCCAAGAACAAAGCTAAGACTATAGCAAACACCAGTGTGCTGGCGTGTCTGGGATACAAGCACATTCATTGCTGATCTTACAAACAAGAATTTAGGCTCTGGAAATGAAATGGTACAGACAGATCTTGTGACTCTTTTATACAGTCCATATAGTCATGGTACAGAAAGATCTTGTGGCTCTTTTATACAGTCCATATAGTCAAAGTACTGACAGATCTTGTGACTCTTTTATACAGTCCATATAGTCATGGTACAGACAGATCTTGTGACTCTTTTATACAGTCTCATGGTTTAGAGTCTGTATAGAGATATATAGACTGTATAAGAGAGCCGCAAGATCTGTCTGTACCATGACTATATGGACTGTATAAGAGAGCCGCAAGATCTGTCTGTACCATGACTATATGGACTGTATAAGAGAGCCGCAAGATCTGTCTGTACCATGACTATATATCTCTTATACAGATTCATGGTACAGAAAGATGTTGCAACTTTTTTATACAGATCGTAACGTTCTGGTACAGAAAGATCCTGCGGCTATCATATAATGACTATATCGTCCGGGAGAAAGTGCACAAGGAAATACAATAATTGACAAGACAGATGAAAGACTTGCTGTCTAGTGTCAAAGTACGCAAACTGAAATGGTTGACAGATCTGAGCTCTTTGATAACCGTCCTACAGGGTCATGTAAGTTAAATAAGAGAAGTCAATGAGAGGAAGCAATGGGTGAACAACATTCAAGAATACCTGGATTAACTTTCGTCTCGCCCTGGGAGGGCATTATCTTGATTGTGAAAGTTGGAGGGAGATTGCAATGACGCCACCAAGAGTGCCCCAACGACTGCCCAAACTTACGGGACTGATGGTGATGGTGAATGTTGATATGTTCGTTTTGCAAATATCTCTCTAATGTGCTTTAATAAATTTAATGTGTCTACTTTCCTACTGAGTTTTCTTATGTTTTGTAGCATTTCTCTGTGTTTTATAAGGACAACTCTACGTGAGTTAGTTAAGTTGACCAAAATCCCTAGCGCTCTCCACGTTCAGAACTCACCGACAACAAAACGACATCTTCCTTATCTACTCTCGACTAATGACAGAAAAATAGATCTCTCGGCCGATGTTGAGTGGATGACTTCAGCAAGCTGTCTCACACTCTGAATTCCTGGTCCACAATCTTAGCAGCAGTCGGGCACTGTCCTGATTTGTGACCCAACTAAATTAAAGTTGGACGCCGGCTTCACAATTGTACCCGGAAACAGGAAGTTGGATGAATAGCAAATGCGCATGCTCGCCTAATGGGCCTATTGACGAGGCGGTGACAAGAGTTATTCACGGACGTTCGCGATTGGACAGAATTATTGAATTTTTCTGTGAATGAGTTTGGGAACATGAGATAAGGAAAGAGGAAAGGAATTCCGGACGTTTGGTTGGCTGGTTTGGACCGCCCTGAGGTTTGAGTAAGTGACGTCAGCGAAGTGAGGGCAGCAGTTCCTGACAGTGAGTCGCCCACGAATGAGGCGTGAGGTGTAGTTGCGATATTCTCAATCAATGACTTGAAGATAAGTTTCCGAGAACTTCTAAAAGGTTGTCCACTTATTTGGCAACAACACGCCCACAGATCATGCGAATTATCGATAGATATCAGAGTCGACGCCATACTGACGGAAGTGTATATCAGCGTTAACGCCACACTGACTGAAGTGTTTATCAGTTGACATCACACTGACTCAAGTGTATATCAGTTGACGCCACACTGACTGAAGTGTTTATCAGTTGACGCCACACTGACTGAAGTGTATACCAGTTGACGCCACACTGACTGAAGTGTATATCAGTTGACATCACACTGACTCAAGTGTATATCAGTTGACATCACACTGACTCAAGTGTATATCAGTTGACATCACACTGACTCAAGTGTATATCAGTTGACATCACACTGACTCAAGTGTTACTGACAAGTGAAGTCAGCTCAGATCGTAGTTAATTTCTACCTAGGGTATGGACATTAGATTCAGACTTGAGTTTTGAATAGAATTTATCAGGATAGAATATTTATGTTAAATTTATTCATCTTTTGTAATTTAGGAACATTGGATAGAGTTTCTATGTTTCTTCGAGCGTTTAACGTGTTGACACTCTAAACTAGAGAAAGAGCAGAGCTCAAGTGCAGACTGAACAATTTATCAAGGACCGTTATGGTATAGGCGGAACGAGGAACTGCAAACCGACGTGAATTAACATTAACGAAAGGACATTGACTGAATCAACAGTTTAGATCAGAGCCATTAGAAAATAGGAACCATCAGAAGTCAACAATAGGAGACACAGAAATCAACAATAGGAGCCATCAGAATTCAACAATAGGAGACACAGAAATCAACACTAATGACAGTTGAGAGCAGAATCAAAAATGTCTTGTCAATATTTCGTCATCTCCAGTAAAAACTAGTAAAACGAGTAGTCACAAGTCGTTATAAGGTAGTCACAGGGAGTAGACACACATTGTTATAAAGTAGTCACAGTGAGTAGACACGAGCATAAAGTAGTCACAGCGAGTAGACACACATTGTTATAAAGTAGTCACAGTGAGTAGACACGAATATAAAGTAGACACAGCGAGTAGACACAAGCATATTGAATTATAAACAAATCAAGTTACTTCTCCACAAACAACGCAGACAAACGGAAACCAAATCAAAATGATGAGCGTCAAGGTTGACGTCACGGAGACGGCGAAGCGACGATTAGCCTTCCAGAAGACTTTCAGTCAAGAGGTAAGAATTCACATTCTGATACGTTTCTCAATCTGTTCCCCTCTCTATTTGTCTGTTTCTCAATCTGTTCCCCTATCTATTTGTCTGTTTCACAATCTGTTCCCCTATATATTTGTCTGTTTCTCAATCTGTTCCCATAACTATTTGTCTGTTTCTCAATTTGTTCCCCTATTTATTTGTCTGTTACTTAATCTGTTCCCCTCTCTATTTGTCTGTTTCTCAATCTGTTCCCCTATCTATGTGTCTGTTTCTCAATCTGTTCCTCTCTCTATTTGTCTGTTTATCAATCTGTTCCCCTATTTATTTGTCTGTTTCTGAATCTGTTCCCCTCTCTATTTGTCTGTTTCCCAATCGGTTCCACTATTTATTTTTCTGTTTCTCAATCTGTTCCCGTCTCTACTGGTCTGTTTCCCAATCTGTTCCACTATTTATTTGTCTGTTTCTCAATCTGTTCCCCTATCTATGTGTCTGTTTCTCAAACCGTTCCCATCTCTAATTGTATGTTTCTCAATCTGTTCCCCTATTTATTTGTCTGTTTCTCAATCGTTTGCCCTATTTATTTTTCTGTTTCACAATCTGTTCCCGTCTCTACTGGTCTGTTTCCCAATCTGTTCCACTATTTATCTATCTGTTTCTCAATCGGTTCCCCTATTTATTTGTATGTTTCTCAATCTGTTCCCCTTTCTACTTGTCTGTTTCTCAATCTGATCACCTATCTATTTGTCTGTTTCTCAATCGGTCCCCCTATCTATTTCTCTGTTCCTCAATCTGTTGCCATCTCTACTTGTCTGTTTCTCAATCTGTTGCCCTATCTATTTCTCTGTTTCTCAATCTGTTCCTTTATCTATTTGTCTATTTCTCAACCTGTTCCCCTATCTTTTTCTCAATCTGTTCCCCTCTCTACTTGTCTGTTTCTCAATCTGTTCCCTTATCTATTTGACTGTTTCTGAATCTTTTCCCCTATCTATTTGTCTGTTTCTCAATCTGTTTCCCTATTTATTTGTCTGTTTTTCAATCTGTTCACCTTTGTATTTGTCTGTTTCTCAATATGTTCCCCTATCTATTTGTCTGTTTCTGAATCTGTTCTCCTTTCTATTTGTCTGTTTCTCAATCTGTTCCCATATCTATTTGTCTGTTTCTCAATCTGTTCCCCTATCTATTTGTTTGTTTCTCAATCTGTTCCTCTATCTAATTTGTCTGTTTCTCAATCTGTTCCCCTATCTATTTGTCTAATTCTCAATCTGTTCCCCTATCTTTTTCTCAATCAATTCCCCTCTCTACTTGTCTGTTTCTCAATATGTTCCACTATCTATTTGTCTGTTTCTCCATCTGCTCCCATATCTATTTGTCTATTTCTCAATCTGTTCCCTTATCTTTTTCTCAATCTGTTCCCCTCTCTACTTGTCTGTTTCTCAATATGTTCCACTATCTATTTGTCTATTTCTCAATTTGTTCCCTTATCTATTTGACTGTTTCTGAATCTGTTCCTCTATCTATTTGTCTGTTTCTCAATCTGTTCCCTTTTCTATTTGACAGTTTTTCAATCCGTTTCCCTTTCTATTTGTCTGTTTCTCAATCTGTTCCCCTATCTATGTGTCTGTTTCTCAATCTGTTCCACTATCTTTTTGTCTGTTTCTCAATCTGTTCCCCTATTTATTTGTCTGTTTCTCAATCTGTTCCCCTATCTGTTTTTCTGGTTCTCAATCTGTTCCTCTATCTATTTGTCTGTTTCTCTGTCTGTTCCCCTTTCTATTTGTCTCTTTCTCAATCTGTTCCCCTATCTATTTGTCTTTTTCTCAATCTGTTCTTCTATCTATTTGTCTGTTTTTCAATCTGTTCCCCTATCTATGTGTCTGTTTCTCAAACTGTTCCCATCTCTATTTGTATGTTTCTCAATCTGTTCCCCTATTTATTTGTCTGTTTCTCAATCGGTTCCCCTATTTTTTTTTCTATTTCTCAATATGTTCCTCTATCTATTTGTCTGTTTCCCAATCTGTTCCTTTATTTATTTGTATGTTTCTCAATCTGTTCCCCTTTCTACTTGTCTGTTTCTCAATCTGATCACCTATTTATTTGTCTGTTTCTCAATCGGTTCCCCTATCTGTTTGTATGTTTCTCAATCTGTTCCCATCTCTACTTGTCTGTTCCCAAGCTGTTCTTCTATCTATTTGTTTTTTTCTCAATCTGTTCCCTTATCTATTTGACTGTTTCTGAATCTTTTCCCCTATCTATTTGTCTGTTTCCCAATCTGTTTCCCTATTTATTTGTATGTTTCTCAATCTGTTACCCTCTCTACTTATCTGTTTCTCAATCTGTTCCCCTATCTATTTGTCTGTTTCTGAATCTGTTCTCCTTTCTATTTGTCTGTTTCACAATGTGTTCCCATATCTATTTGTCTGTTTCTCAATCTGTTCCCCTATCTATTTGTCTGTTTCTCAATCTGTTCCTCTATCTATTTGTCTGTTTCTCAATCTGTTCCCCTATCTATTTGCCTAATTCTCAATCTGTTCCCCTATCTTTTTCTCAATCTGTTCCCCTCTCTACTTGTCTGTTTCTCAATATGTTCCACTATCTATTTGTCTGTTTCTCAATCTGTTCGCGTATCTATTTGTCTATTTCTCAAGCTGTTCCCCTATCTTTTTCTCAATCTGTTCCCCTCTCTACATGTCTGTTTCTCAATATGTTCCACTATCTATTTGTCTGTTTCTCAATCTGTTCCCCAATCTGTCTGTTTTTCAATCTATTTCCCTTTCTATTTGTCTGTTTCTCAATCTGTTCCCCTATCTATTTATCTTTTTCTCAATCTGTTCCCCTATCTATTTGTCTGTTTCTCAATCTGTTCCCATATTTATTTGTCTGTTTCTCAATCTGTTCCCCTATCTGTTTTTCTGTTTCTCAATCTGTTTCCGTATCTATTTGTCTGTTTCTCTATCTGTTCCCCTTTCTATTTGTCTCTTTCTCAATATGTTCCACTATCTATTTGTCTTTTTCTCAATCTGTTCCTCAATCTATTTGTCTGTTTCTCAATCTGTTGCCCTATCTATGTGTCTGTTTCTCAAACTGTTCCCATCTATGTTTGTATGTTTCTCAATCTGTTCCCCTATTTATTTGTCTGTTTCTCAATCGGTTCCCCTATTTATTTGTCTGTTTCTCAAACTGTTCCCATCCCTAATTGTATGTTTCTCAATCTGTTCCCCTATTTATTTGTCTGTTTCTCAATCGGTTCCCCTATTTATTTTTCTGTTTCACAATCTGTTCCCGTCTCTACTGGTCTGTTTTCCAATCTGTTCCACTATTTATTTGTCTGTTTCTCAATCGGTTCCCCTATTTATTTGTCTGTTTCTCAATCTGTTCCCCTATCTATTTTTCTGTTTCTCAATCTGTTCCCCTATCTATTTGTCTGTTTCTCTATTTGTTCCCCTTTCTATTTGTCTCTTTCTCAATCTGTTCCCCTTTCTACTTGTCTGTTTCTCAATCTGTTCCTCTATCTATTTGTCTGTTTGTCAAACTGTTCCCATCTCTAATTGTATGTTTCTCAATCTGTTCCCCTATTTATTTGTATGTTTCTCAATCGGGTCCACTATTTATTTTTCTGTTTCACAATCTGTTCACGTCTCTACTGGTCTGTTTCCCAATCTGTTCCACTATTTATCTGTCTGTTTCTCAATCTGTTCCCCTATATATTTGTCTGTTTCTCAATCTGTTCCCCTATTTATTTGTCTGTTTCTCAATCGGTTCCCCTATTTATTTTTCTTTTTCTCAATCTGTTCCCGTCTCTACTGGTCTGTTTCCCAATCTGTTCCACTATTTATTTGTCTGTTTCTCAATCGGTTCCCCTATTTATTTGTCTGTTTCTCAAACTGTTCCCATCTCTAATTGTATGTTTCTCAATCTCTTCCCCTATATATTTGTCTGTTTCCCAATCTGTTCCCCTATCTATTTGTCTGTTTCTCAATCTGTTCTCCTCTTTTTCACACAAATGGAAATAAACAAGAAAACCAAGTGGAGCTATGACTAATGATGGCGTGTGACTAGGCCAGCTATACCTACCGTTTTGTTTCAGGATGACGTGTGACTAGGCCAGCTATACCTACCGGTTTGTTTCATAATGACGTGTGTCTAGGTCAGCTATACCAGTGTTTTGTTTCATGATGACGTGTGACTAGGTCAGCTATACCTACCGTTTTGTTTCACGATCACGTGTGACTAGGTCAGATATACCTACCGTTTTGTTTCATGATGACGTGTGACTAAACTAGATATACATACCGTTCTGTTACATGATGAAGCCTGTGGCATTACCGGCAAACAATGCTGGAGATGACGAGGCCCTGAGGAATTACAGGCAAACGCTGCTGAAAATGATGTGGTGCCTGAGGCATTACAGGCAAACACTTTTGGAAATAACGTGAAGCCTGAGGCATAACAGGCAAACACTGTTGGAAATAACGTGAAGCCTGAGGCATTACAAGCCAAAACCGCTGGAAATGACGTGGAGAGTGACGCTGATGTGATGGCAAGATTGACAAATACAAGTTTACTAAACAAAATAGACCACAGCTAGGCTTTGCGCTACATATGCTACAGGTAGTTGCTTTTTGCAGTAAACTCAGAATCAAACCACAGAATAAAAAAAAAAAAAAAAGCAATAAAAATGGTTATGGTTATGGAAGGCCCCAGTATCACTGGAAACGAATTAAAATCCATAATTACTCAACCGCCAGTGCCAGTGGCATCATCCGAATTACTAACTCATCTCCCAAACAAAGAAAGGTAGCTGTAGTCCCCATCATAGCATTCTCAGCACACGTCAAAAGACATAAGGCGAAAAGACACAGAAAGTGAACACAGCTAACTGTTCCCTGTCATACGATATCATCATTCATCGTTAAAAATTGGAATAACGAAACATGATCAAAAATGATAAAACACACAGCTTGCGGTGTGCACAGAGCACTTAACTTAGTAGCTCCTGCAACAAGCCGGACTTGGAACATGAGGAATCTGCAACAAGGAACACTTTTCATACATAGCCTTCAATGGTTCCTGCCGCCTATGTACCATATTGACCGGAAGTTCACGTCCTCCTGAAAATGACGATCGTCATATTTTTTTAAATGTATAGCGCTTGATGATGTTAGGACATCGTTTTTGACTCCAATTCCGAGTTAGTCGTCGGATTATCCCCGTCACACATCAAACAACAGACCGTAAGATTTTCCCGCAATGTGAATTTGTGAAATTATAAACCACATATTGAAATGATGAAATCACATGTCTACCCGGAGGCGAAGGCGCACCTCACAGCACCAGAGCTGAAAGTTGTCAGCGACCCACAGCTGATGGCTTGCGCCAGGATCGGTGAATTAGAACCATCCAGACCCTGCTCCACCGCTCCATTGTGCCTCTATTACCAGACTACCCTGTCTAGTCTGGTCAAGTGAGTAGGGATCGAAAAGAAAAGACAACCCGGTACTCAAAAATGTAGAGCTGAAGTCGGATTCTTTGTGTCTAAAAAAAAAAAGCGCAAATATCACAGCTATACTGCAAGCCACAACACAACGCAGACACGTCCACCTAACGTCCTTTCAAGGGCGGATGATGAAGAGGTGTACTCCTTTAGTCAAAAGGCGAGCGCAGCAAGCAAGCAGCAGGCATGTCTGCCCTAGATCTCACAGCAAAAGAAAACGGTTTCAGCGATTAGTCTCTGCAAAAACAGGGCGACATGCAGCCATTTTGCATTTTCGGGTATGGCGTTAGCAAGGTCGAACTCCAGTGCGAGCCACGTCGGTCGCGTGGACGACAATTTTAAACAACATCACCGAAAATATAGTGCCCACAGTCATTCCAACTCTAATTCACTGGAATAAATCGGAAAAAAAGAACACACAAATACTTTCAAACGCTGCAAAACAATTTTAGTAATGGCATTCTTCATAAGTATTGGTTATATATCAGATGTAGCTTATTGTGGTCGTCAGTCACACGTGCTTGTTTATGTTGTTTATAGATCACGTGTAGCCTGTTTATGTTGTTTATAGATCACGTGTAGCCTGTTTATGTTGTTTATTGATCGCGGGTAGTTTGTTTATGTTGTTTATTGATCGCGGGTAGTTTGTTTATGTTGTTTATAGATCGCGGGTGGTTTGTTTATGCTGTTTATAGATCGCGTGTGGTTTGTTTATGTTGTTTATAGATCGCGAGTAGTTTTTTACATTTTGTTTATAGATCGCGGGTAGTTTTTTTATTTTGTTTATAGATCGCGGGTAGTTTTTTATTTTTTTTATAGGTCGCGGGTAGCCTGTTTATGTTGTTTAGTGATCGCGTGTAGTTTGTTTATGTTGTTTATAGATCGCGGGTGGTTTGTTTATGTTGTTTATAGATCGCTTGTAGTTCGTGTATGTTGTTTATAGATCGCGGGTAGCTTGTTTATGTTGTTTATGGATCGCGGGTAGTTTGTTAACGTTGTTTATAGATCACGTGTTGCCTGTTTAGGTTGTTTATAGGTCACGGGTAGTTTGTTAATGTTGTTTATAGGTCACGTGTATCCTGTTTATGTTGTTTATAGATCGCGGGTAGTTTGTTTATGCTGTTTATAGATCGCGTGTGGTTTGTATATGTTGTTTATAGATCGCGGGTAGTTTTGTTATTTTGTTTATAGGTCGCGTGTGGTTTGTTTATGCTGTTTATAGATCGCGTGTGGTTTGTTTATGTTGTTTATAGATCGCGGGTAGTTTTTTTTTGTTTATAGGTCGCGTGTGGTTTGTTAATGCTGTTTATAGATCGCTTGTGGTTTGTTTATGTTGTTTATAGATCGCGGGTAGTTTTTTATTTTGTTTATAGATCGCGTGTGGTTTGTTGATGTTGTTTATATATCGCGGGTGGTTTGTTTATGCTGTTTATAGATCGCGTGTGGTTTGTTTATGTTCTTTATAGATAGCGGGTAGTTTTGTTTATGTTGTTTATAGATCGCGGGTAGTTCGTGTATGTTGTTTATAGATCGCGGGTAGCTTGTTTATGTTGTTTATAGATTACCTGTAGCTTGTTTATGTTGTTTATAGATCGCGGTTAGCTTTGTTTATGTTCTTTATAGATAGCGGGTAGTTTTGTTTATGTTGTTTATAGATCGCGGGTAGTTCGTGTATGTTGTTTATAGATCGCGGGTAGCTTGTTTATGTTGTTTATAGATGGTGGGTAGCTTATTTATGTTGTTTATGGATCGCGGGTAGTTTGTTAATGTTGTTTATAGATCACGTGTAGCCTGTTTATGTTGTTTATAGATCTAGTGTAGCCTGCTTATGTTGTTTATAGATCGCGGGTAGTTTGTTAATGTTGTTTATAGGTCACGTGTGGTTTGTTAATGCTGCTTATAGATCACGTGTAGCCTGTTTATGTTGTTTATAGATCGCGGGTAGTTTATTTATGTTGTTTATAGATCGCGTGTTTTTTGTTTATGTAGTTTATAGATCGCGTGTGGTTTGTTTATGTTGTTTATAGATAGCGGGTAGTTTGTTTATGTTGTTTGTAGATAGCGGGTAGTTTTTTTTTATTTTGTTTATAGATCGCGTGTGGTTTGTTTATGTTGTTTATAGATCGCGGGTGGTTTGTTTATGTTGTTTATAGATCGCGAGTAGTTTTTTTATTTTGTTTATAGATCGCGGGTAGTTTTTATTTTGTTTATAGATCGCGGGTGGTTTATTTATGTTGTTTATAGGTCGCGGTTAGTTTTTTATTTTGTTTATAGATCGCGGGTAGCCTGTTTATGTTGTTTATTGATCGCGTGTAGTTTGTTTATGTTGTTTATAGATCGCGGGTAGTTTGTTTATGTTGTTTATAGATCGCGGTTAGCTTTGTTTATGTTATTTATAGATAGCGGGTAGCTTTGTTTATGTTGTTTATAGATCGCTTGTAGTTCGTGTACGTTGTTTATAGATCGCGGGTAGCTTGTTTATGTTGTTTATGGATCGCGGGTAGTTTGTTAACGTTGTTTATAGATCACGTGTTGCCTGTTTAGGTTGTTTATAGGTCGCGGGTAGTTTGTTAATGTTGTTTATAGGTCACGTGTAGCCTGTTTATGTTGTTTATAGATTGCGGGTATTTTGTTTATGCTTTTTATAGATCGCGTGTGGTTTGTTTATGTTGTTTATAGATCGCGGGTAGTTTTTTTTTGTTTATAGGTCGCGTGTGGTTTGTTTATGCTGTTTATAGATCGCGTGTGGTTTGTTTATGTTGTTTATAGATCGCGGGTAGTTTTTTTATGTTGTTTATAGATCGCGGGTGGTTTGTTTATGTTGTTTATAGATCGCGTGTGGTTTGTTTATGCTGTTTATAGGTCGCGGGTGGTTTGTTTATGCTGTTTATAGATCGCGTGTTATTTGTTTATGTTGTTTATAGATCGCTGGTAGTTTGTTTATGTTGTTTATAGATCGCGGGTGGTTTCTTTACGTTGTTTATAGATCGCGGGTGGTTTGTTTATGTTGTTTATAGATCGCGAGTGGTTTGTTTATGTTGTTTATAGATCGCGTGTGGTTTGTTGATGTTGTTTATATATCGCGGGTGGTTTGTTTATGCTGTTTATAGATCGCGTGTGGTTTTTTTATGTTGTTTATAGATCGCGAGTAGTTTTTTTATTTTGTTTATAGATCGCGGGTGGTTTATTTATGTTGTTTATAGGTCGCTTGTGGTTTGTTTATGTTGTCTATAGATCGCGGGTAGTGTGTTTATTTTGTTTATAGATCGCGGGTAGTTTGTTTATATTGTTTATAGATGGCGGGTAGTGTGTTTATGTTGTTCATAGATCGCGGGTACTTTGTTTATGAAGTTTATAGATCGCGGGTGGTTTGTTTATGTTGTTTATAGATCGCGGGTAGTTTGTTTATGTTGTTCATAGATCGCGGGTAGTTTGTTTATGTTGTTCATAGATCGCGGGTGGTTTGTTTATGTTGTTTATAGATGGCGGGTAGTTTGTTTATGTTGTTTATAGATGGCGGGTAGTTTGTTTATGTTGTTATAGATCGCGAGTGGTTTGTTTATGTTTTTTATAGACCGCGGGTGGTTTGATTATGTTGTTTATAGATCGCGGGTAGCTTGTTTATGTTGTTTATAGATCGCGGAGTGTTTGTTTATATTGTTTATAGGTCACGTGTAGCCTGTTTATGTTGTTTATAGATCGCGGGTAGTTTGTTTATGTTGTTCATAGATTGCGGGTAGTTTGTTTATGTTGTTCATAGATCGCGGGTAGTTTGTTTATGTTGTTCATAGATCGCGTGTGGTATGTTTATGTTGTTTATAGATGGCGGGTAGTTTGTTTATGTTGTTCATAGATAGCGGGTAGTTTGTTTATGTTGTTTATAGATCGCGGGTGGTTTGTTTATGTTGTTTATAGATCGCGGGTAGTTTGTTTATGTTATTTATAGATGGCGGGTAGTTTGTTTATGTTGTTCATAGATGGCGGGTAGTTTGTTTATGTTGTTTATAGATCGCGGATGGTTTGTTTATGTTCTTTATAGATCGCGGGTGGTTTGTTTATGTTGTTTATAGATCGCCGGTAGCTTGTTTATATTGTTTATTGATCGCGGTTGGTTTTTTTATGTTGTTTATAGATCGCGGGTAGCTTTGTTTATGTTGTTTATAGATCGCGGGTATTATGTTTATGTTGTTTATGCGAATCATTTCAGGGAAACGTTTATGTTTGCAACTCTGAAAAAAATCACAAATAATCAACAACAGAAAGAAAAAAACATTAGGTACAACACAATCTTGATCAATGTGCTACCAGTGTCATTGCTGGACCCTAGATGCAAGAACAATAAGACAATTAACCTCTACTGACATGAAATGTGTTAAACGAATGACAGGAAAGAGACTGATAGATAAGATCAGAAATGAAAAATTAAGAAAAAAAAGCTAGGAATATCAGCCGCCATAGAATATATAAAGAAACTACAGATAAAACGGTTTGGCCACGTTATAAGGAAAACGATCAGAACACAAAACAATGAACCTTCAATAAAGGTTGTGGGAACACTAGACTCCAGGACCGACCACGAAAAATATGGATTCCAGGAATATTAGAAACACTAGGAAACATAACAGAAGCAGAGGGAAGAGAAGATCAAACGAATGCAAATTATATTTCCACTCGACGCTGAAAGGCAAATGAGGAAGGAAAGAAGAGGAAGAAGAACAATAGATGGTCCGAAACAGGATCGAACCCGTACTCCTTGGTACAGCGCCTTGCTACTAGAACTAAACGCTGGAGCACATGGCCAACTCAGCAACCTAAAAATATTACTGACGACATCGTTCACGCAGGTGTACTCATTGACTATAGCATAGGGTTTCGAACACAACTCCTTAAACATACCCTTCCCTGAAATGATCCGCTCATCGCCTCGGAAGTTTCCCTCAATAATAATATACATTTATTATTGTTTTTCGCCTGTAGTTTGTTTATGTTTTTTATAGACCACGTGTAGCTTGTTTGTGTTGTTTATAGACCACTTGTAGCTTGTTTATAGACCACGTGCAGCTTGTTTGTGTTGTTTATAGACCACGTGCAGCTTGTTTATGTTTTTTATAGACCACGTGTAGCTTGTTTATATTGTTTATAGACCACGTGCAGCTTGTTTGTGGTTATAGATCTCGTGTAGCTTTAGTTAGTTATCAATCACACTTATGTGGATTTTACTGGTTAAGTAAAATTGACAAACGGTCAAGGCTCAGTGCTTATCTTCACTTCCTTAGACAAGTTGATTTAATTTAGTGAACAATGTGTAACAAATAAATATAAGGACTTCCATTTCTAAGATGGCGGATCTAGTCCATGTTCTCTCGATCGTTGCAAAAAGTGCATGTGATGTCTGATTAATTTCAGTTCTCCACCGCACTCCAATGCGTTTAAGTCAAGATAATGACCTACTTATTACATATGCGCTGATAAAACAATGTCGTACACCGGCGATATTCCATTTTCAACAAATCAAGTGTTGTGAATGCGACCTTCCATCGTCTAGGCTTGTTCTGCGCTTTACGTCACATTAGTGCTGTTCATGACCGTTGATGGATTTGCTTGACTCAAGTTATTTCCATGTTACTTATTAATATGAAATGCTTCATCAGTCGCAGTTTTATCTCTTTAGGGAATTTGCACCGTGTTCTGTTCGTCGTAGGCTACATTCACTAGAGTAATCAAGAATCTAAAGGGCGCATCATTGCTGTGCTTGCGCCATTGTTATGTGTGCTAACATCATCGTAATGACTCATCGTAAATCCCTAGACCGGCGTTACGCTAAACTACGGTCTGTTGTTTGATGTGCGACGGGGAAATCTGACGACTAACTGTGTGTTTATATGTTAGAAACTGGAGCCAAAAACGATGGCCTAACATCATCAAGCGCTATACATTTTTAAAGAAATATGACGATCATCACTTTTGGGAGGACGTGAACATCTGGTATATGGCGGATGGGCGGCAGGAACCATTGCAGGATATGTATGAAAAGTGTTCCTTGTTGCAGTTTCCTCATATTCCAAGTCCATGGAGGACTGGTTGGTCTCGAGGCACGACGCCGGCCTCGGGATAGAGAGGTTGTGGGTTCAAATCTCGGCTCCACCGGTTGGGATTTTTATTTATGATTTCTCTCTGCGGCAACCACAACTGGTCTCAGCAGCGAGGCCCGGCTTGAAACGTCAGTTACTCCTCGACGGAAAAAAACATGAGTACCTCCGAAGTCGGAGTTATCTGCCTGTGCGGCGAGGGACCCCTGTGCGCACGGCTGCCTGGGAAAAATGGATTAACACGCAAAATTCAGTTGCTAGTCTCTAGGGACTTCGTCAGAGTTGAAAGCTGACGAACGCAACAACAACAACAAGACAAAGATAATGTAACAGTAAAGGTGAATGAAAGTATGGGGTAGGTAACTCAGCCGATACCCATTTCTTAATAGACTATAGATTATAGACATAGAATAGCGGTCATCAGTATTAGTGACAGAATTACAAGTTGTGTGAATGGAAAGTGCATAGCGTGTAGTGGACAACGCACGGAGGATGGAGGTGAAGGAAGGGTGAGAATAGTACTCGGACTTAACAAGTTTAGGGAGAATGGAAATTGTCCAAGCAGTTGTTGTGGAAGTGTAGACAAACACATGGCTTGACCGTCAGGTAAATACTTTGACAAACAACTTCCGGGACAGGTCAAAGTCATGAAGTAAACATCATTATTTTGAAACGCTGGAGAGGTCAAGCTGACCAGAGGTTACTCACGGAGTCATAAACAGTTTATTTTGGTCAAGTGTTAGACACAGTTCAACTGTGGGTCAGAATGATGAGATCTGATTGGTTCAAGGGGTTGCAAGTTGTCACTTCGTGACAATTGCGATAAATTAATTGGCTGCAGATATTCCACGCGCAGAGTTATGTTTGAGTATTTAAACTTCGACACAATAGGTTTTCAGTTAGATAGGCCCGCAATGCAGTCAGAAAGTAGTTAGGCCCGCAATGCAGTCAGAAAGTAGTTAGGCCCGCAATGCAGTCAGAAAGTAATTAGGCCCGCAATGCAGTTAGAAAGTAGTTAGGAATCTTCAAGTTAGTTAGGAATGCTGGGCAATTAGTAGTTTTCAGTTAAGTTAGTTGAGAAGTTGTAGGGAACAGACTAGTGAGTAGTAAAGATAGCAGTGACTTAAGAAATTAGTTGAGCAGTAGACAGTACAAGTGAATTATAACATTGAACATTTAGTTGTGAAAGTGTTTTTGAGAGTGTTTCCAAGTTGTGCTTATAAAGACAAAAAGTCGTAAGTAAGTTGTGAGAGATATTAATATACATTATGCGCTTGTTGACATTTCAATAAATATTTGGTGATAACCTCCCGAATGTCCAGAATTAAAGAACAGTAATTCTAAGATAAGTGATTCCACTATTACGTTATTGTTATTGTTATTGGTTATGGAAGGCCCCGGTATCACTGCAAACGAATTAAAATCCATAATAAGTTTGCTCAACCGTCCGTGCCAGTGGAATCATCCGAATTACTAACTCATCTCCAAAACAAAGAAAGGTAGCTGTAGTCCCCATCCTAGCAGTCTCAGCACACGCCAAAAGGTGCCAAGTTAAGATCAATAAACTTGATTATGTATTATGAGAATAGTTTGTGATGACTATGTTGACTACGTTGTGATCAATTTAATGTGATGTGATGTGCTCTGGCTCCAACTATAATATATAGATAAAGAACTAAATAATTCATCAACCTATATCACAATGAAGCCACTCCCATAGACAAGTTGATTAAACTTAGTGGCAAAAAGAAAAAAAAACATGCTCGATGATAAGTTCCTTAGTCAAGTCAACTAATCCTGGCCCACAAAGAGCCCACTCCCTTAGTCAAGTCAACTAATCCTGGCCCACAAAGAGCCCACTCCCTTAGTCAAGTCAACAAATCCTGGCCCACAAAGAGCCCACTCCCTTAGTCAAGTCAACAAATCCTGGCCCACAAAGAGCCCACTCCCTTAGTCAAGTCAACAAATCCTGGCCCACAAAGAGCCCACTCCCTTAGTCAAGTCAACTAATCCTGGCCCACGAAGAGCCCACTCCCTTAGTCAAGTCAACTAATCCTGGCCCACAAAGAGCCCACTCCCTTAGTCAAGTCAACTAATCCTGGCCCACAAAGAGCCCACTCCCTTAGTAAGGTCAACTAATCCTGGTCCACGAAGAGCCCACTCCCTTAGTCAAGTCCACAAATCTCGGCCCACAGAGAGCCCACTCCCTTAGTCAAGTCAACTAATCCTGGCCCACAAAGAGCCCACTCCCTTAGTCAAGTCCACAAATCTCGGCCCACAGAGAGCCCACTCCCTTAGTCAAGTCCACAATTCTCGGCCCACAGAGAGCCCACTCCGTTAGTCAAGTCCACAATTCTCGGCCCACAGAGAGCCCACTCCCTTAGTCAAGTCCACAATTCTCGGCCCACAGAGAGCCCACTCCCTTAGTCAAGTCCACAAATCTCGGCCCACAGAGAGCCCACTCCGTTAGTCAAGTCCACAAATCTCGGCCTACAAAGACCCCACTCCCTTAGTCAAGTCCACAAATCTCGGCCCACAGAGAGCCCACTCCGTTAGTCAAGTCAACTAATCCTGGCCCACGAAGAGCCCACTCCGTTAGTCAAGTCAACTAATCCTGGCCCACAAAGAGCCCACTCCGTTAGTCAAGTCAACTAATCCTGGCCCACGAAGAGCCCACTCCCTTAGTCAAGTCAACTAATCCTGGCCCACGAAGAGCCCACTCCCTTAGTCAAGTCAACTAATCCTGGCCCACAAAGAGCCCACTCCCTTAGTCAAGTCAACTAATCCTGGCCCACGAAGAGCCCACTCCCTTAGTAAGGTCAACTAATCCTGGCCCACAAAGAGCCCACTCCCTTAGTCAAGTCAACAAATCCTGGCCCACAAAGAGCCCACTCCCTTAGTCAAGTCAACTAATCCTGGCCCACAAAGAGCCCACTCCCTTAGTCAAGTCAACTAATCCTGGCCCACAAAGAGCCCACTCCCTTAGTCAGGTCAACTAATCCTGGCCCACAAAGAGCCCACTCCCTTAGTCAAGTCCACAAATCTCGGCCCACAAAGAGCCCACTCCCTTAGTCAAGTCCACAAATCTCGGCCTACAAAGACCCCACTCCCTTAGTCAAGTCCACAAATCTCGGCCCACAGAGAGCCCACTCCCTTAGTCAAGTCCACAATTCTCGGCCCACAGAGAGCCCACTCCCTTAGTCAAGTCCACAAATCTCGGCCCACAGAGAGTCCACTCCGTTAGTCAAGTCCACAAATCTCGGCCTACAAAGACCCCACTCCCTTAGTCAAGTCCACAAATCTCGGCCCACAGAGAGCCCACTCCGTTAGTCAAGTTCACAAATCTCGGCCTACAAAGACCCCACTCCCTTAGTCAAGTCCACAAATCTCGGCCCACAGAGAGCCCACTCCCTTAGTCAAGTCCACAAATCTCGGCCCACAGAGAGCCCACTCCCTTAGTCAAGTCCACAATTCTCGACCCACAGAGAGCCCACTCCCTTAGTCAAGACCACAAATCTCGGCCCACAAAGACCCCACACCCTTAGTCAAGTCCACAAATATTTGGCGCACAGAGACCCCACTCCCTTAGTCAAGTCCATAAATCTCGGCCCACAAAGAACCCACTCCCTTAGTCAAGTCAACAAATCCCGGCCCACAGAAAACACACTCCCTTAGTCAAATCCACAAATCTCGGCCCACAAAGAGCCCACACCCTTAGTCAAGTCCATAAATCTCGGCCCACAAAGACCCCACTCCCTTAGTCAAGTCCAGAAATCTCGGCCCACAGAGAGCCCACTCCCTTAGTCAAGTCAACAATTCTCGGCCCACAGAGAGCCCACTCCCTTAGTCAAGTTCACAAATCTCGGCCCACAATGACCCCACTCCCTTAGTCAAGTCCACAAATCCCGGCCCACAGAGACCCCACTCCCTTAGTCAAGTCCACAAATCCCGGCCCACAGAGAGCCCACTTCCGTAGACGCATGTTGACGTGTTCTAACTCTGCAATAACGCTCTTCCTCTGACAGCACGGAGGGTGGCGCAAAAAGAGTTTAATCGCGGACGCAAAGTTTGAGACCGCCGCCAACAAAGAGTTCAACAAGCAGGAGCGGCGACTCAGCAAGACCGACTCTTTTGGGGATGAGGAAGGCTTCGCTCCTGGTCTTCTGCCTGACGACTTCCCTGAAGAGTTTACAGCGTTTAACCTTATGGTGACCTTTAGGGACGGAGCCTTGAGCTTGGCAAAGATCGTTCGTCTCTTTGAGGTGAGTGTGTACTTATGTTTTAGGAAGTTGGTTTTTGTTTTTTAAACAGGAGGAATGTTTTATATCAGGAAGTATTCGCTGATGATGTTTCGATGTTAACTGACATGGACAGCTGACAGCTGGTTAATCAGCTGTTATAATCAGCTTCTCGCTGCCCTGGTCTCTGGCCGTGCACTATGACCGGCGACACACTTGCTCCGTGGCCATGACCTTACTTGACACCTGGAGCTGGTAAAGCACGAGATTCACTCGCTTAGGAAACCCCGACACGTTATAACGTGTCCCGTGTTAGAGTATAGTGGTTTGTACTTCGAATTGTGTTATGCCCGCGACTTTTTGTTTCTTTTCTTTAACGTCCCCAAGGTTTCTTCGCCAGGCGTGATCTGCTAACTGTTGGACACACCAAATTAGAACACTTTTATGCAAACAGTCTTTATTTCACAGCCCAATCCATGGGCGACGTGTTTAACATCTTTACATGACATTACATGACCAATGTTTGGTAATAAGGTCATTCACACGCTGCCCAGTGGCAATGTTACTCGCCACTGGGCCCTAGGCTTCTACACATGTCTCTACTTGTCTACTCACATGTAAACGGAAACCGTTCCCCATTAAACGACCTCCTCAGGTCTAAGTCTAATATACTTATTCTATCAATTTAGTATACTTATATCGAGACTGTTCCCCATTGAACAGCCTCCTCCGATCTAATTCTAACCTACTTATTCTATTCGTCTCGTGGACTTTAAGTCTCTGGAAACTCCTAACCTTATCCTTGAGGTTTCATCTATGACTGTTCAGAACTCTCTACACCTACGCGTGTGTCCTCTCTAGTGTTCTCGTGGAAAATTATTTTGTTTGTTTGTGCCTCCTCTTTAAATATTTGTCGGCACATCCAATCAAATCGATCCACGTGTTTAATTTCTCGACTAATATAACCCCGCAAATCTCGAGATAGTCTGTTTCATATTTTTCTTTAATTTCACGTGGGTTATCACTTCCGGTTGGCTTGTCATTTATTTTGGACAATCACGCTTTCTCCCTTCCTCTCCTTCTCTCACTCTCTCTCTCTCTCTCTCTCTCTCCCCCCCCCCCACGTCTACACTTATGTGTGTGTGCGTAGGAGTGAATGTTTGTTTATATCATCATCATCATCATCAAGTACCGGGCATGCTGGCGTAGGTGATCATGTCTCTCCACAACTTTTTATCTCGACAGTTATTTATAATTTCTGTTGTCGACTTTGTGCCAAGAAGCCATTCTCTAAAGCTGTCTGGTATCTTTTCTCGTTGCTTTCCTCTATTTCTTCATCTCTCAATTTTACCAGTTGTTACAATATATTCCAGCTGTTCTCTTCTCATTACAAGGCCAAAAAATGATGATTGTTTCTTCCTAATATTGGAAATTAGCTCTCTTTTTCCTTTGGCCTCTTTCAGAACGTTTTCATTACTCCTTTTAGTTGTCCATGGTATTCTCAACATTCTTCTGTAAAACAACATTTGTACAGACTCCAGTGATTTTCTTGTTTGTTGTCCTATTGTCCATGATTCACATCCATATGTTAAGACTGGCTCTACATAACATTTAAGAACTCTTTTTCTTGTTTCTATTGTCCAAAATCAGTCCAGAAATTAGCGATGAACAGTGTGGTTTTGTTAGAGATAAAGGAACATGCAATGCCATTTATATCATAAGATCTTTAGTAGAAAGAGCCATAGAGGTGGAAACATATCTATACCTATGTTTCATAGATTACACCAAGGCATTTGACAAAGTAAAGCACCAGGAAATAATCAAAATTTTAGAAAGCATAAACATAGACAGCAAAGATCTAAGAATAATAAAGAACATGTACTGGCAACAAACAGCGGCCATAAGAATTGGAAACCGATTGGGAATGTTTCAACAAATAAAACAGGGTGAGAGAAAAACAGGGTGTTAGACAAGGTTGTGTGCTGTCACCAGATTTATTTAATATTTATAGTGAGATTATTTTAAGATCCATAAGGGGCTTGCCTGGAATAACAATTGGAGGTCATAATATAAATAATCTAAGGTATGCTGATGATACAGTCTTAATCGCTAAGAATGAAAATGAGTTACAAGAAATGTTGGACATTATAGTGAAAGAAAGCAAAAATAAAGGACTCAGCCTTAATAGCAAAAAGACAGCGGTAATGGTAACAACAAAGAAAAAGATATCACCTCAGTGCAAAATAAAGACAAGTAACACTATTAAAACTGGTAAATGAATTTAAAATTTGGGAACTTTGTTAACCTCAGACGGAAGATGTACAAAAGAGGTGAGTGCAGAATGGCTCAGGCAAAAGCAGCTTTCCAATAAATGAGGAAGATACTATGCAATCCATTTTTGACAATAGAAACAAGAAAAAGAGTTCTTAAATGTTACGTAGAGCCAGTCTTAACATATGGATGCGAATCATGAACAATAGGACAACAGAGAAGAAAATCACTGGAGTCTGTAGAAATGTGGTTTTACAGAAGAATGTTGAGAATACCATGGACAGCTACGAAGAGTAATGAAGATGTCCTGAGAAAGGTCAAAGCAAAAAGAGAGCTAATTTCCAATATTAGGAAGAAACAATCATCATTTTTTAGCCATGTAATGAGAAGAGAACAACTGGTATATATTGTTAGAACTGGAAAAATTGAGGGGCGAAGAGATAGAGGGAAGCAAAGAGAAAAAAATAAAGACAGCTTAAGAGAATGGCTTGGCAGAAGGTCAACAACAGAAATGATAAATAGCTGCCGAGATCGAAAGTTGTGGAGAGACATGATCACCTACGCCAGCAGGCCCGGTACTTGATGATGATTGTCAAAAATGGATTGCATAGTTATCTTCCTCAATTTTTGGAAAGCTGCTTTTGCCTGAGTCATTACGCATCTCACCTCATTTTGTCTTGTTTGTGTATATACGAGTGAGTATTAGAGTTTCAGTGAATGTATGGGTGCCTTCATGTGTGCGTGTATTGGT
This sequence comes from Megaustenia siamemsis, assembly GCA_032433765.1. NCBI lineage: Eukaryota > Metazoa > Mollusca > Gastropoda > Stylommatophora > Ariophantidae > Megaustenia > Megaustenia siamemsis. Next base: position 38,633,342 of record JAVIAB010000107.1, read on the forward strand.
TTGTGTATTACTGTGTATGTGAGTGTTAGTAAGTGAGTGTATTATAGTGTGTACATATGACTGTAGAAGTCAGTAACATGTGTTTGTGTGTGTGTATGTGTGTGTGTGTGTGTGTGTGTGTGTGTGTGTGTGTGGATTACATTGTGTACACTGGAACATATATTGAAGAGAAGAGAGAGAGAAAACAAAGACTAGAGGTGAATTTTCCAGTTTCATTCTGAGCCTCCGCGAGACATCGTGCCAGCAAACTCGCTAAACATTGTAGCAGCAACCTTTACAGAACATAACAGCAGCAGTCTCACGGAACATTTTAGGAGCAATCTTACAGAACATTGAAAGCAGCAATCTTACAGAACATTGAAAGCAGCAATCTTACAGAACATTGAAAGCAGCAATCTTACAGGACATTGAAAGGAGCAATCTTACAGAACATTGAAAGCAGCAATCTTACAGGACATTGAAAGCAGCAATCTTACAGGACATTGAATGCAGCAATCTTACAGGACATTGAAAGCAGCAATCTTACAGGACATTGAAAGCAGCAATCTTACAGGACATTGAATGCAGCAATCTTACAGGACATTGAAAGCAGCAATCTTACAGGACATTGAAAGCAGCAATCTTACAATGAGATCGACCTGTGACTGTGTAGTGAGTAGACAACCTTACTGAATGTTCGACTTGTGACTGTGTAGTGAGTAGTCAACCTTAATGAGATCAACTTGTGACTGTAGTGAAGGTCAACCTTAATGAGATCAACTTGTGACTGTGTAGTGAAGGTCAACCTTAATGAGATCAACTTGTGACTGTGTAGTGAAGGTCAACCTTAATGAGATCAACTTGTGACTGTGTAGTGAAGGACAACCTTAATGAGATCAACTTGTGACTGTGTAGTAAGTAGTCAACCTTAATGAGATCAACTTGTGACTGTGTAGTGAGTAGTCAACCTTAATGAGATCAACTTGCGACTGTGTAACGAGTAGACAACCTTACTAAATGGTCGACTAGCGACTGTGTAGTGAGTAGATAACCTTGCTGAATGGTCGACTAGCGACTGTGTAGTGAGTAGTCAACCGATCAACTTGCGACTGTGTAACGAGTAGACAACCTTACTGAATGGTCGACTAGCGACTGTGTAGTGAGTAGATAACCTTACTGAATGGTCGACTAGCGACTGTATAGTGAGTAGATAACCTTACTGAATGGTCGACTAGCGACTGTGTAGTGAGTAGATAACCTTACTGAATGGTCGACTAGCGACTGTGTAGTGAGTAGATAACCTTACTGAATGGTCGACTAGCGACTGTGTAACGAGTAGATAACCTTACTGAATGGTCGACTAGCGACTGTGTAGTGAGTAGATAACCTTACTGAATGGTCGACTAGCGACTGTGTAGTGAGTAGATAACCTTACTGAATGGTCGACTAGCGACTGTGACCTTGCTGAATTACAATTCGAAATGTCCAGAACAACACGTGTCATCTACAGTACATTTATAGATTTGATGAAACAATCTTGATTACGTCACACAGTTTTGTTAACACTTCTCTCTAGTTACACTTCGGAAATTCATTTGTTAAATGTCTTTCTTGAATATATAAGCCTCTCACTGCATAAAAATAGTTAACTATGCATAGTAAGCTTTTTTCAGTGACTAAGGCAACTGCCAGTGGTATGACACTTTCCAGGTTCTGTAAGAAAATCATCAGCACAACTCTTTTGTTTAACACAAAATAACATGCACATTGATTATGTGTATTGCCTTTAGTTCCGACTGGCGTCACTGCCGTCGGGGCAATCAACACTGCTGCCCGTTCCAGCAACCATGGATGTGTTCCAGCTGATTGTTCATGTCCTGCGTTGATTGAACGTGCTGCCTTTTTTTTCTTATGATGATGTATTTCCTGCTTTCTCCCTTTGTGGCGCTGTTGTCCACTGTTCCTTTCACATTTTATTGGGAAGAGGGAGGGGGATTATCCGCTTCAGTATCGTCTTTCTGTGTGGGGTGTTGTCTGAAAGCTCAAACAGCGTCATTTATGTAACTTTTTAAGATCTCTTGCACTATGGCAGATCCAGCCAACGTGTCGGTTATCTCACGAGCTTCCGCGTACACAATATTCCAAGCTAGACTGTTAACTTTAGATCCGCTAAGTAAGTGTACACCCTCTTTTGAAAGCTGATACTTGTCACTCAAGCGAAGCATTTTTCTGAGTCAGTCAAGATAACTGCATGCGATTGTTGGTTTCTTTACCGGTCATGTACGTCTCAGCCTCAATCTCCTTGCGTGTGCTGGAAATAGTAGTCCTTTAAGGTTCCTGCAATTTACTCTAGCAAATTTCCGTAGAAATACACAGGAAACCATCAAGATTCATGCACATTTCTTATGACTCAGTCATCAGTGTAGACTAAAATTAAAAAGTAAGTAAAGAGCCCCGTCACACCAAGTGGAGTATATGGAATATGATGTTAGTGACCATAAATTTTACAGACCTTCGGCACATGATTTTTGGGGTAATGTGGTCGGTATTACGCCCGTGCCGCTTTACTTTCCAAGAAAAAAAAATCCGGTACCCATTAAAGGCTGGGTGAACAGGAAGCCGTCGGTTGGGATCGAACCCTACCTCTTGTCCTTTGTAGTCCAGTTCACTAACAACTGAGCTATCGCGGCTCCCTAGTGTAGACGAATGGGTCTTGGGTTACGGAGTGAAGTTGCAGTACCTCCTAGATCTCAGACTCAGTCGCCCGCTGCGCCCAGTCGTAACATTTCCTACCAACTGTGTGTACAACCTATAACCAACACTCGTGTTCATGTTAAACCTGAGTACATCTAGCCCGTGAACTTCTCCCATTGATTTATCTCAAAGTCTCTTCCTGAATAATCATCTTCCTGAATATTCATCTTCCTGAATAATCATCTTCCCCAATAATCATCTTCCCCAATAATCATCTTCCTGAATAATCATCTTCCTGAATAATCATCTTCCCCAATAATCATCTTCCTGAATAATCATCTTCCAGAATAATCATCTTCCCGAATAATCATCTTCCTGAATAATCATTTTCCAGAATAATCATCTTCCTGAATAATCATTTTCCAGAATAATCATCTTCCTGAATAATCATTTTCCAGAATAATCATCTTCCTGAATAATCATTTTCCAGAATAATCATCTTCCTGAATAATCATCTTCCTGAATAATCATTTTCCAGAATAATCATCTTCCTGAATAATCATTTTCCAGAATAATCATCTTCCTGAATAATCATTTTCCAGAATAATCATTTTCCAGAATAATCATTTTCCAGAATAATCATCTTCCAGAATAATCATTTTCCAGAATAATCATCTTCCTGAATAATCATTTTCCAGAATAATCATTTTCCAGAATAATCATTTTCCAGAATAATCATCTTCCTGAATAATCATTTTCCAGAATAATCATCTTCCTGAATAATCATTTTCCAGAATAATCATCTTCCTGAATAATCATTTTCCAGAATAATCATTTTCCAGAATAATCATCTTCCTGAATAATTATTTTCCAGAATAATCATCTTCCCGAATAATCATCTTCCCGAATAATCATCTTCCTGAATAATCCATCAAAAGCTTCCCACAGGTTCCTTTAATTGTGAGTTCAGCCTAACAATCGACTAATATCTGTTCTTATCTCACTGTAATCTTGGTCCCTCATGGCCGGTCATGTGCAACCGTTTTGATACAGCTCTCTCCTAATCAAAAGTTTGACCCCAGTTCCTTTCCTTTGGTTGTAACTGTGTATGTCTGCAATGGGAAGGTGGATACGCAATAATGGCAGAATCTCTTAAACGTTCAAGGAGGGGGACGTCATTTTCTGCGGAGACTTTAATAATAGAGGCAACCAGTGACGTCATAACCATCAAGCTGAGAGAAGACCTAGAGAACACCACTGGTGTCGGCCGATTTAGTGTGCTTGAATGATGGAAGGGCAACCAGAATGGTATCGCGAACAGAGGACTCTGATAGTGTCATAGACCTGGCACTGGTGTCTTCCACCTTCGTACCTGTTTGCAGGTGGAGTGCACTGGGGTTCCACGGATGTGATCACTATCCGTGTGTCCTCCTAATTGAGAAAAGCAGAAATAGAAGCCAGAAAAGGAAGCTTCACACATTCAACTATGAGAACACAGACCAGGACGTCATTAGTAAAATCAGACATAGGAAACAGGGCCTCGCAGGAGACAGGAGCGATGGACGCAGTTGCTCTTGTGGAACGTAGAAGTCGAGGAAGCTTGGCGGAACAAGAGACAAACGGCCAAGACATGGCAGAAAGCCAAAAAGAATGGAAGAACACAACCTGAGCTCTTGAAGCGTCTGAAAGAAGTGGTCGACCAAAATTGGATGTACTTTAAACTATGCGCTAAGCAGACTAAGGATGCAAAGTGCGATGATTTATGTAAAAAAGTGTCACAACACGGCAGAGAGGCATAGCACACTTCCAGAGCACAGGCCAGATATGGCACAAATCTGATGAGAGCACAGAGAAGGCCCAGCAAGAACGCTACATTGAGCAGACTGACAAAACAAATGAGGCTGTAAGAATGAGGGTACGCGGGTCGCTGTCAGAATTATGTAAGGATGTAGGGCTGGAAGAAGATCTCACAATCACAACCGATACCATTCGGACAACACTTAAAAGGTCACACAACACTTAAAAGGTCAAGCACAACACTTAATAGGTCACACAACACTTAAAAGGTCACACAACACTTAAAAGGTTAAGCACAACACTCAAAAGGTCACACAACACTTAAAAGGTCATACAACACTTAAACGTCACACAACACTTAAAAGGTCAAGCACAACACTTAAAAGGTCAAGCACAACACTTAAAAGGTCACACAACACTTAAACGTCACACAACACTTAAAAGGTCAAGCACAACACTTAAAAGGTCACACAACACTTGAAAGGTCAAGCACAACACTTAAAAGGTCAAGCACAACACTTAAAAGGTCACACAGCACTTAAACGGTCACACAAACACTTAAAAGGTCAAACAACACTTAAAAGGTAAAGCACAACACTTAAAAGGTCAAACAACACTTAAAAGGTCAAGTACAACACTTAAAAGGTCACACAACACTTAAAAGGTCAAGCACAACACTTAAAAGGTCACACAACACTTAAAAGGTCAAACAACATTTAAAAGGTCACACAACACTTAAAAGGACCTGCTGCTGGTCCAGGTGGTGATCGACGACATAGGCGATTTAGTTTCTGTGTTGTGAATTAATCACGTTGTGTTGAGCACGTGGTCAACGGAGATTTGTCCACGTTACCAGGATTGTTTGGACATACCTATCTTTACACTTTGTGGATCATTACTCAAGACTGCAGTGTCACTGTCACACATCCGAAGTTATTGTCCATAGGGGTTTGAAACGGCGGTACTTTAATCTATTGTGGTCTCTCTGAAGTCTACAAATTGTTACTATTTTTTCAGTTGAGAGAATGCATCATTGTTCTGGTAGCCCTAGTGTTCTGTATTCCATTTGTTCATGCATTTGTTTATGACAAACCTCTTCCTCATTAGTTGTACTTGTATCTGGCTGCTGTAATTTTCCACATTCCCTTGCCAACCTGTCTGTCTCATTGCTTCCATGAATATTGCAGCGAGAAGAATTCATTGAATCACAGTTCTGCATTCCTGGCAGCACATCGAGCGTCTCACTTAGACCGCTTTAGTCATCGTTACTCCTCTCTGCTTCAACTTGATATCTGTGATAACGTATTCCCTTTTCTATTCGCCTGTAAATTTCTCTTGGCCAAACGGTCGACCAAAACGTTACCTTTTTATCTACCGTACAAATAATGTTTTATAAAATAGAAGAAAGCTAGAAATGAAAAGAAAATACAAGAAAAAAAAAAACAGAAAGAAGTAGCAACATATAGAAATGCAAATATCCAGAGGTATTATAGTGGAGGAGACTAATGCGTCATGAATAAGGAAACCATATCAGCGATTGCACTCAAGAACACAATGAACATGTCCACATTTGGCCACGGTTAGCCATTCTGGCAATTTGATTGCCGACAATACCTGGCTTCCACACTGCCAATCCCCCTATCACTACAGCAACAGTAATGGCGGCAGTAACACTTAGTCCAGTCATAGCCGTTGATGACAGCCTGAGCTCGTTTCAATAGTTGACCTTTTCTTTTTTGATTGGAAATAAATATGATCCGAATGTCAAAATAATGAAGATGATCATTTAAATGTTGTTCATTGTTGCTAATAGAGCAGCACTCCTGGCTTACCAATAGGTGTTAGGTAGCTTGGCTTACCAATAGGTGTTAGGTAGCTTGGCTTACCAATAGGTGTTAGGTAGCTTGGCTTACCAATAGGTGTTAGGTAGCTTGGCTTACCAATAGGCGTTAGGTAGCTTGGCTTACCAATAGGCGTTAGGTAGCTTGGCTTACCAATAGGTGTTAGGTAGCTTGGCTTACCAATAGGCGTTAGGTAGCTTGGCTTACCAATAGGTGTTAGGTAGCTTGGCTTACCAATAGGCGTTAGGTAGCTTGGCTTACCAATAGGCGTTAGGTAGCTTGGCTTACCAATAGGCGTTAGGTAGCTTGGCTTACCAATAGGCGTTAGGTAGCTTGGCTTACCAATAGGCGTTAGGTAGCTTGGCTTACCAATAGGCGTTAGGTAGCTTGGCTTACCAATAGGTGTTAGGTAGCTTGGCTTACCAATAGGCGTTAGGTAGCTTGGCTTACCAATAGGCGTTAGGTAGCTTGTAGCAGATGACGAAATGTTTGCTGAATAATTGTACATAAAGGTCGTTGCATGTGCACGCCAGACGTACTTCCACTTACGGTAGGGTCACGTTCCGAAAACACAAACTCATCGGAAATCGGAAATATCCTATTTTGAAAGTAGCGTATATGATAACCAATGACTTTATCCCCCTACATACTTCCTGTCCATTGATCTTGGCCTATTTTTGATCGGACTTCCGGAACACCGTCAAAATAATAACCCATTCGTGTTCTTTTATTTAGTTTTCCGACTAGATTGAACAAAACAAACATGGCTAAATATAGAAATGACTTCATGGTATTTCCTCTCAATGCATGTGTTCATATCGCGACCACACGTATCGTAACTCGGAAAAAAATCTTAACTCGGAAAAAATCTTAACTCGGAAAAAATCTTATCTCGGAAAAAATCGTAACTCGGAAAAAATCGTAACTCGGAAAAAATCGTAACTCGGAAAAGTGTAACTCGAGATATGTCTAGATAAGTTATTTTAATTTTATGCTCGTATTTAAAGCCTTCGAGATCTCAAAAATGCGTCCTGAGCGACATCTAGCATCAATCGTGGACGGCTCCTTAGCGACATCTAGCATCAATCGTGGACGGCTCCTTAGCGACATCTAGCATCAATCGTGGACTGCTCCTTAGTGACATCTAGCATCAATCGTGGAGGGCTCCTTAGCGACATCTAGCATAAATCGTGGGCGGCTCCTTAGCGACATCTAGCATAAATCGTGGACGGCTCCTTAGTGACATCTAGCATAAATCGTGGACGGCTCCTTAGCGACATCTAGCATCAATCGTGGACGGCTCCTTAGCGACATCTAGCATTAATCGTGGACGGCTCCTTAGCGACATCTAGCATCAATCGTGGAGGGCTCCTTAGCGACATATGGCATCAATAGTGGACGGCTCCTTAGCGACATCTAGCATCAATCGTGGAGGGCTCCTTAGCGACATCTAGCATCAATCCATGAAGGCTCCTTAGCGACATCTAGCATCAATCGTGGAGGGCTCCTTAGTGACATCTTGCATCAATCCATGAAGGCTCCTTAGCGACATATCAATCGCCGAGGGCTCCTTAGAGACATCCCACATCAGTCGCTGAGGGCGCCTCAGCGACATCCAACATCAATCACCGAGGGCTCCTTAGCGACATCCCACATCAATCGAGGAGGGCTCCTTAGCGACATCACATATCAATCACCGAGGGCTCCTTAGCGACATCCCATATCAATCACCGAGGGCTCCTTAGCGTCATCCAACTTCAATCACCGAGGGCTCCTTAGCGACATCCAACATCAATCGCTGAAGGCTCCTTAGCGACATCAAACATCAATCGCTGAGGGCTCCTTAGCGACATCCAACATCAATCACCCAGGGCTCCTTAACGACATCCCACATCAATCGTCGAGGGCACCTTAGCGACATCAAACATCAATCGCTGAGGGCTCCTTAGCGACATCCAACTTCATTCGCTGAGGGCTCCTAAGCGACATCCAACATCAATCACTGAGAGCTCGTTAGCGACATCCAACATCAATCGGTGAGGGCTCCTTAGCGGCATCCAACATCAATTGCTGAGGGCTCCTTAGCGACATCAAACATCAATCGCTAAGGGCTCATTAGCGACATCCAACATCAATCACTGAGAGCTCGTTAGCGACATCCAACATCAATCGCTGAGGGCTCATTAGCGACATCCAACATCAATCACTGAGAGCTTGTTAGCGACATCCAACATCAATCGCTGAGGGCTCATTAGCGACATCCAACATCAATCGTGGAGGGCTCCTTAGCGACATCTAGCATCAATCGTGGAGGGCTCCTTAGCGACATCTAGCATCAATCCATGAAGGCTCCTTAGCGACATCTAGCATCAATCGTGGAGGGCTCCTTAGTGACATCTTGCATCAATCCATGAAGGCTCCTTAGCGACATATCAATCGCCGAGGGCTCCTTAGAGACATCCCACATCAGTCGCTGAGGGCTCCTTAGCGACATCCAACATCAATCACCGAGGGCTCCTTAGCGACATCCCACATCAATCGCCGAGTGCTCCTTAGAGACATCCCATATCAATCGAGGAGGGCTTCTTAGCGACATCACATATCAATCACCGAGGGCTCCTTAGCGACATCCCATATCAATCACCGAGGGCTCCTTAGCGTCATCCAACTTCAATCACCGAGGGCTCCTTAGCGACATCCAACATCAATCGCTGAGGGCTCCTTAGCGACATCAAACATCAATCGCTGAGGGCTCCTTAGCGACATCCAACATCAATCACCCAGGGCTCCTTAACGACATCCCACATCAATCGTCGAGGGCACCTTAGCGACATCAAACATCAATCGCTGAGGGCTCCTTAGCGACATCCAACATCATTCGCTGAGGGCTCCTTAGCGACATCCAACATCAATCACTGAGAGCTCGTTAGCGACATCCAACATCAATCGGTGAGGGCTCCTTAGCGGCATCCAACATCAATTGCTGTGGGCTCCTTAGCGACACCAAACATCAATCGCTGAGGGCTCATTAGCGACATCAATCACTGAGAGCTCGTTAGCGACATCCAACATCAATCGCTGAGGGCTCATTAGCGACATCCAACATCAATCGCTGAGGGCTCATTAGCGACATCCAACATCAATCGCTGAGGGCTCCTTAGCGGCATCCAACATCAATTGCTGAGGGCTCCTTAGCGACATCCAACATCAATCACTTAGGGCTCCTTAGCGACACCCAACATCAATCACCTAGGGCTCCTTAGCGACATCAAACATCAATCGCTGAGGGCTCATTAGCGACATCAAACATCAATCGCTGAGGGCTCATTAGCGACATCCTATATCAATATCCGAGGGCTCCTTAATGACATCCCAATTCAGTCACTGAGAGCCTTGAAGACATCACCCCTTGAGCATGCCTAACGATCCCACCTGTCCACCAATCAGCTCTTCCGTTATCATCAAGCCATCTATACATTCACAACATCTCTCTATTCTTACATTCACAACATCTCTCTATTCTTACATTCACAACATCTCTCTATTCTTACATTCACAACATCTCTCTATTCTTACATTCACAACATCTCTCTATACTTACATTCACAACATCTCTCTATTCTTACATTCACAACATCTCTCTATTCTTACATTCACAACATCTCTCTATTCTTACATTCACAACATCTCTCTATTCTTACACTCACAACATCTCTCAATTCTTACATTCACAACATCTCTCTATTCTTACATTCACAACATCTCTCTATCCTTACATTTCTCTCCTTCTTGTCGTTCACTCGACCGGACACCACCTCTTTGCCACCCCCCCCCCCTTCCAAGGACGTTAAATGGGCATAAATGTGTTGTTCTGTGATTTATTTGCGCCTTTCGGCCCAACACATCCGACATAAGCACGACATTTTTGAGTGCCGGGTCGCCTTCCTTCTTCGTTCCCTACTCACTTGTTCAAATCTGATAGTCTGTTTCTGAAGCATCGCTTGGAGGTGGGTCTTGATCAGCTCTGTTCCCTGATGCATGCAGTCGCTGTAGGTCGTCGACTGCGCTCAGCTTAGTTGTTGGAAGTCGTAGATCGTAGGCGTCGATGTGTGCCATAAAAACAAAATAGGAAATACAGCATTTGAGGAAAGCAAGAAATATTTTGTGGTAGTAGAGCATGACAAGAAAAGCGAGGTGTTGTTGAATCTAAGGTTTTACATAGCGAGGTGTTGTCAAATCATTGGACAGCTATCCCCACAATTGTCCAACAAGGAAATAACTCTAGAGGCAAAACGGATTCTCTACAATACAATTTTAATCTCAACGTTGTGCTATTAATGCCAGACCTGGACCCTAGATGCAAGAACAATAAGAAAAATAACCTCTACAGAGACGAAATGTGTTAGACGAATGACAGCCTAAGAGAGAAGATCAGAAATTAGGAACTGAGAAAAAAGCTAGGAATAACCCTCACCATAGAATATATAAAGAAAGAGATAAAATGGTTGGCCACATAAGGCAGAAAGATTAAGTCACAACACAACGAGCCTTCAATAAAGGTCAAGGTCATGTACGAGACTTGAACCGGCGTCTTAGCACGCCAGTTTCCACCCATATGTGCTCGGCCGCTTATCCAGACGTGTTCGGAGACTTCTGGATAGTGTCGCTCCAAGCATCGAAACTCACGATGCGAGGCGGCATTCCTCACCTTCCCAGAGTACTACACTGGTACCCATTTCTGCCAACGGATGGGTCGACCGCGGATTTTTTTTCCCAACAACGAGTACAATTCACAATTGCTTCCAGCGGGAATCGAACACAGGTTGTCCGAACGTCGGTAGCCCAGTCGGGTTGTCCGAACGTCGGTAGCCCAGTCGGGTTGTCCGAACGTCGGTAGCCCAGTCGGGTTTCTACAAACCTTCAATTAACGTTGCGAGAACAGCAGACCCAAGGCTCGACCACGTAAAAGATGAATTGACGGAATATTAGAAACACTAGGAAACGTAACAGCAGCAGAGGTGAACAGAAGAGCAAAAGGTCGCAAATTATATCTCCCCTCGACGCTGAAAGGCAAATGATGAAGAAAAGAAGAAGTATCTATGGTTTGATCTTATCAGGACTGTCATTTCCTGTACAAGTTAAATTACCACTTGTAGTCTTGCATGTTTGTCAGAGCCAACTGGTTCTATATTTATGAGGCGGGTACACACTTTCACCACCATAACAATTATATGAGCCAGTTTGATGACATTGCCCTATAGATCCCCTCCAGAACTGCGCTGTTCATGCACACATATTTCCGTGTAGTCATAAAAACTGTGCAGTGCCGATGTATCTATCTATTGACCTTTCGATCCGTAGCCGATAGAGCGTAGAGCAAGATACTACTTCTGTTATGTACATTTTTTGTTCTAGCCATTTTCATTTCTTTTAAAGATATTTTATCAAATCTCGCCATCTGTCTCTGTTCTGTGCAAACAGATCTATTTCATTGAGAGAGCCGATTCATGCAGCTCTTGCCTCTCTCATCAATGTTCTTCTCAGTGTCTCTTTTCCTCTTATCTATTGTTTCCCACATGAGCGCTTGCTTTGCTATTCGGTTATTATCTCTTCTCATCATATGTCCAACGTATGACCATCGTCTTTTCTTTATTACTGAAGATATTAGTAGTTGATTGGCGATTTCTCCAATTTCCTCGTTTGTTTTGAATTCGTTCCACGCTATACCAAGTATTTTCCTTAGACATTCATTTTCGAATGCGTTCAACTTTGTTTCTATGTCTCTTGTTGTTTTACAGCTTTCACACGCATGTAAGGGTTTATTTTTACATTTGATTTGAATAGTCTAAGTTTTGTGTTTGTGCTGATGAGTTTTGATTTCCACAACTTTTCGAGGCTTCTGAAAGACATTGCTGATGTATACAATGTGAGAATAGCCATGATGCCCTGTACAAAAGAACCAAACCTGCAAGGCTGTACGTTCTAATTATTTATGGCGACAGAACGTGAAGAGAAAGCCCAATTATACACCTCACCCGAGCATTATTGACAAGATATAGGTTGGGACAGCCGTCAACACAGCACTTATATTTGTCTTATCGACTGAATGAAAATGAAGTTGAGTATTTGATCAGTTTAACTACGTCATTTACCGGAAGCAGTATTCTGTGACTGCCATTTACACAAAGTACACACCCTGGCCGTTCTAGCCCAGGGGATCACGGGTACTTGGTGAGTAATTAAAACTGTCTGCTTGTGCATACACGGACCAGCAACCAATGTCAGCAATGTTCAAGTCTGGGGTTAAAGTGAGCTCTGGGTTGAGGTCAATTCTGGGTCCTGCGTCAGTGGCTAGTGGTAGTGCTTGTCGGGTGGTGAGGTATATTTGTGGTATCTTCTCAAGTTTTAGTTGATGGTGCTTGTCATACTTGGAGCTGCATTAATGTCCTATCTGATACTTTTCACAGCCGCATTCTTAAAGTCTTAGGCCACATTCTTAAAGTCTTAGGCCACATTCTTAAAGTCTTAGGCCACATTCTTAAAGTCTTAGGCCACATTCTTAAAGTCTTAGGCCACATTCTTAAAGTCTTAGGCCACATTCTTAAAGTCTTAGGCCACATTCTTAAAGTCTTAGGCCACATTCTTAGAGTCTTAGGCCACATTCTTAAAGTCTTAGGCCACATTCTTAAAGTCTTAGGCCACATTCCTACAGTTTTAGCGCCACATTCCTACAGTTTTAGCGCCACATTCCTACAGTTTTAGCACCACATTCCTACAGTTTTAGCACCACATTCCTACAGTTTTAGCACCACATTCCTACAGTTTTAGCACCACATTCCTACAGTTTTAGCACCACACTCCTACAGATCTAGCACCACACTCCTACAGATCTAGCACCACATTCCTACAGTTCTAGCACCACATTCCTACAGTTCTAGCGCCACATTCCTACAGTTTTAGCGCCACATTCCTACAGTTCTAGCGCCACATTCCTACAGTTTTAGCGCCACATTCCTACAGTTCTAGCGCCACATTCCTACAGTTTTAGCGCCACATTCCTACAGTTCTAGCGCCACATTCCTACAGTTTTAGCGCCACATTCCTACAGTTCTAGAACCACATTCCTACAGTTCTAGCGCCACATTCCTACAGTTCTAGCACCACATTCCTACAGTTCTAGCACCACATTCCTACAGTTCTAGCCCCACATTCCTACATTTCTTGCGCCACATTCCTACAGTTCTAGCACCACATTCCTACAGTTCTAGCACCACATTCCTACAGTTCTAGCGCCACATTCCTACAGTTCTAGCGCCACATTCCTACATTTCTAGCAACACATTCCTACAGTTTTAGCACAACATTCCTACAGTTCTAGCAACACATTCCTACAGTTCTAGCACCACATTCCTACAGTTTTAGCGCCACATTCCTACAGTTCTAGCCCCACATTCCTACAGTTTTAGCACAACATTCCTACAGTTCTAGCACCACATTCCTACAGTTTTAGCACCACATTCCTACAGTTTTAGCACCACAATCCTACAGTCCCAGCGCCACATTCCTTCAGTTTTCGTCGCCACATTCCTACAGGTTTAGCACCACATTCCTACAGGTTTAGCACAACATTCCTACAGTTTTAGCACAACATTCCTACAGGTTTAGCACAACATTCCTACAGTTTTAGCACAACATTCCTACAGGCTTAGCACAACATTCCTACAGTTTTAGCACAACATTCCTACAGGTTTTGCACCACATTCGTACAGGTTTAGCACCACATTCCTACAGTTTTAGCCCAACATTCCTACAGGTTTAGCACCACATTCCTACAGTTTTAGCACAACATTCCTACAGGTTTAGCACAACATTCCTACAGGTTTAGCACCACATTCCTACAGTTTTAGCGCCACATTCCTACAGTTTTCGTCGCCACATTCCTACAGTTTTAGCGCCACATTCCTACAGTTTTAGCACAACATTCCTACAGTTTTAGCACCACATTCCTACAGTTCTAGCGCCACATTCCTACAGTTTTAGCACCACATTCCTACAGTTCTAGCACCACATTCCTACAGTTTTAGCGCCACATTCCTACAGTTCTAGCCCCACATTCCTACAGTTTTAGCGCCACATTCCTACAGTTCTAGCACCACATTCCTACAGTTTTAGCACCACAATCCTACAGTCCCAGCGCCACATTCCTACAGTTTTCGTCGCCACATTCCTACAGGTTTTGCAGCACATTCCTACAGTTCTAGCACCACATTCCTACAGTTCTAGCGCCATATTCCTACAGTTTTAGCGCCACATTCCTACAGTTCTAGCCCCACATTCCTAGAGTTTTAGCGCCACATTCCTACAGTTCTAGCACCACATTCCTACAGTTTTAGCACCACATTCCTACAGTTTTAGCACCACAATCCTACAGTCCCAGCGCCACATTCCTACAGTTTTCGTCGCCACATTCCTACAGTTTTAGCACCACATTCCTACAGTTTTATCGCCGCATTCTTAAAGTCTTAGGCCACATTTATACAGTCCGCCACATTCGAAAAGTTTTAGCGGCACATTCCTACAGTTTTAGCGGCACATTCCTACAGTTTTAGCACCACATTCCTACAGTTTTAGCGGCACATTCCTACAGTTTTATCACCATATTCCTACAGTTTTAGCGGCACATTCCTACAGTGCACCACATTCGTACAGTTTTAGCGCTACATTCCTACAGTTTTAGCATCATATTCCAACAGTTTTAGCGCCATACTCCTACAATTTTAAGGCCTATTTTCCAACAGCGCTAGATTCCAACAACACACATCCTCCCATCACACAATCCATCAACAACACACATCCTCCAATCACCCAATCTATCAACAATACGCATGCTCCCATCATCCAGTTTATCAACAATACAGATCCTCCCATCACACAAGCCATCAACAACACACATCCTCCAATCACACAATCCATCAACAACACACATCCTCCCATCATCCAGTTTATCAACAATACAGATCCTCCCATCACACAAGCCATCAACAACACACATCCTCCCATCACACGATCCATCAACAACACACATCCTCCCATCACTCAGTCTATCAACAACACACATCCTCCAATCACCCAATCTATCAACAATACACATGCTCCCATCATCCAGTTTATCAACAATACAGATCCTCCCATCACACAAGCCATCAACAACAAACATCCTCCCATCACACGATCCATCAACAACACACATCCTCCCATCACACAATCCATCAACAACACACATCCTTCAATCACACAATCCATCAACAACATTTATCCTCCCATCACACAGTCCATCAACAACACACATCCTCCCATCACACAATTCATCAAGAACACACATCCTCAGTAGTATATAATGCTGTTAATGCCCCCATTATCTGCGTTTTTCTGCGTTAAATGCCCTGTTATTTTCCTATATAAAAAGTATACACGCAGTTGCGTTTTGTTAAGTGCCCTGTGTTTTTGTCTATATAAAAAGTATACACGCAGGTGCGTTTTGTTAAGTGCCCTGTGTTTTTGTCTATATAAAAAGTATACACGCAGTTGTGTTTTGTTAAATGTCCTGTTTTTGTGTGTGTCTATATAGAAAGTATACACCCAGCTGCGTTTTTCCTATATAAAAACTATACACGCAGCAAGACGGATCGACCAACACCGAGAGACCTCGATACCCTGTGTTTTTGTCTATATAGAAAGTATACACGCAGCAAGACGGATCGACCAAGACAGCGAGACCTCGGTGAGCATAGGTGACCTCGTGATGCGCACTGCCTCACGATATGTGTGTGTGTAAATAAATAGTGTGTTGTGATGATTTGAAAAGGGAGACAACAAAAAGCTAGTAGTAGGTGTGGCGGTGAACATACCCGACCATACTACTTCTCGTGCGGTTTTGGCACCGATACTGTACGAAACAGTATCGGTGATAAATCTATTGTCTTTCGGTGCATGTACATGCACTTTTAGATTGGGTAAACAGCCACACCTACTGCTAGCTTTTTGTTGTTTTTTTGTTGTAATTTGATATGTATGTCAAATGGGTGTCAAATATTATGTGGGAGGTATGCCTTGAGGTTATATTTCAATTTTTTATCGATTTCAGGGGCGTAACCCTCAAAAATGGTAAGGGGGGGGGGTTACAATTTCAAAAGTGATTTTTAAGTAAATTTTTGGTATGGGGATGTCTAAAATAAAGTTTTAAGTAAGCCTACGTGCTAAATTTACGATTTTTATCGATTTCAGGGGCGTAACCCTCAAAAATGGTAAGGGGGGGGGGGTTACAATTTCAAAAGTGATTTTTAAGTAAATTTTTGGTATGGGGATGTCTAAAATAAAGTTTTAAGTAAGCCTACGTGCTAAATTTACGATTTTTATCGTAATGTCTTCATCTTCATCTCTGCTTCTCCATGTCTTCCCCATCATCTTCATCTCTGCTTCTATCTGTCTTCTCCAAGAATTCCTTGGTCTTCCTCTTTGTCTTTTCCCCTGGGGATTCCAAAAAAGGGCCTGTTGTGTAATACTCTCAGTTGGCTTCCGTAGTGTGTGTCCTATCCATCGCCATCGTCTTCGCTGTATCTCTTTATCCACTGGTATTTGACCGGTACATTTCCATAATTCCACGTTAGTGACTTTGTCCTGCCATTTCCATCCCTTTATTCTGCGCAAGCATCCATTAATGAAAGTCTGTACTTTCGTGATTGTCAATTTTGTCATTCTCCATGTTTCACAGCCATATAATAGGACCGACTTAACATTTGAGTTGAAAATTTTTATTTTTGTATTTAGCCTAATTTCTTTGGATTTCCATATGTTTCCCAGTGCAATGAAAGCTCCTCTTGCTTTTGATATCCTTATTTTGGTATCATTTTCTGTTCCTCCCTCTTTATCTATATTACTGCCCAGATATATATAAGATTGTACGTCTAGTAGAGGTATTTCTCCTAGTTTTATATGGTTATTGCCAACTGCATTAATTCTCATAATATTGGTCTTATCTCTATTAATCTTTAGTCCTAGCTGTTGTGATCTCTCATCTAATATACTCATTTTATCCTGCATCTGTTGATGGCTGTGTGATAGGAGAGCTATGTCATCAGCAAAGTCTAAATCATCAAGTTGTTTGGTCAGTGACCACTGGGTCCCATTTCTGTTGTTTTGAGTTATTTTCATAATCCAATCTATGGCCAGTAGAAAGAGAAATGGAGACAGGAGGCATCCTTGCCTTACTCCTGTTCTTATTTCAAATGCTTCTGTAAGCTGTCCTTCATGCACCACACTACATTTTGTTCCTTCATACATTGTTTTTATCAGGTTAATAAACTTTATGGGGATTCCGTAATGACTCAGCAACTTCCAAAGCATTCTTCTGTCTAAACTATCAAATGCCTTTTCGTAATCTATGAATCCAATATATAGTGGGGATTTTAGTTCTAAACTTTGTTCAACTATTATACGTAGGGTAGTTATTTGATCAGCACATGATCTGTTCTTCCTAAAACCTGCTTGTTCATCTCTCAAGTGTTTCTCTATAGCCTCTTTTAGTCTCTCCAGAATGATTCTGTCTAATATTTTTCCTGGCACTGATAGTAGCATAATTCCCCTATAATTTGTGCACTCCTGTAAACTTCCTTTCTTTGGTAGTTTGATCATATAACCTTCTCTCCAGTCTTTAGGTATTTCTTCCCTCTCCCAAATTTTATCCAATAGATCCTGTAACATCTTGGTAGAGGTGTTAATATCTGCTTTGATGGCTTCTGAAGGAATTTCATCTGGTAAAATCTTAGTGATTTGGTCAAACATTTTGGACTTTAGAAATAACGATTGGTTCGTTGTGTAACTAGTATGACTATGTGAGTAGATTTTTATGGTTTTGAGGTCGACTTTTTGAGTATGAGCCTAAATTTTTGTGTTCTGGGGTAAAATGTTTGCGATTTGGCCTAACTATTTGGGACTTTGGATGTAACTATCTGTTCGATGTGTCTAACTAGTATGAGTATGGGAGTAGATTTGTAGGGTTTTGAGATCGACTTTTTGCTTATGAGCCTAAATTTTTGTGATCTGGTGGTAATATTTTTACGATTTGGTCTAACTTTTTGGAGTTTGGAAGTAACTATCTGTTCGATGTGTCTAACTTTTATGAGTATGTGAGTAGATTTGTATGGTTTTCAGGTCGACTTTTTAAATATGAGCTTTATTTTCGTGTTCTGTGGGTAAACTTGTGTGATTTGGCCTAACTTTTTGGACCTTGAATATAACTTCCTGCTCGTTGTGTCCAACTATTTATGACTGTCATGGAACTCCTCTGGTATTGCATCAGGGGTCAAAGCGCGTTCAAGTAACCCGCCACCTGTATTATTTCCCCCACCAATGACCCGACAGGTGGATTGTATCAGGACCGAATCGCTTTAAAGTAACCCATGCGTCAGACTCGACAGCACTTCAAGTGGAAAATGAGGTCAGTTATCACGATAAAAGTAGTCCTCTTCTCTGATTAGTTAATCCAGAGGCCAGTCATTTCGTTGGTGGGTGTCCGATAGAAATCTTCTTCTCTGATTGGTTAATCTAAAGGTCAGTTATTTCGTTGATGGGTGTCCGATAGAAATCCTCTTCTCTGATTGGTTAGCCTAGATGTTAGTCGAGAGTGGAATAGTGTCGTCCAACTTTTATTTACCAGATTATATTTAAACTAGTCGCATGTGAAACTTCTTGTTATAAGCGCGATTGATTCACGGAAGTTTATTTTCATAGTACTGTTCAGTCTACCGGTCTGTGTTGTAGTGGAATATTTTACGGTGTAAGTTGATTTTTTTTCTTTTCTGTTTTTCTCTTATCTCATAACGATGTGGTAGGTTATCATTAAAGGAATTTCGGTTGTATTAATGGTGATGTGTATAAAGTACGAATGGTAGGAAAGAAGTCTAGTAGGGGTTAGAAGAGCGAGAGAGCGAGAGAGAGAGAGTGAGAGAGAGAGATACAGAGAAGTCTAGGAGAAGGAAGGCGAGGTGCTAGACATAAAGGGTGAGAATAATCAAGTGTTACAATAGGAGGGACACTAAAAATATACGGGAAGGCGGAACAATGTGGGAGAGATAACGGGAGAGGAGGGAGGGTGGCCTGATAGGTTAGGCGTCTAAGAGAGGATAGGTGAGAAAGATGAAGAGGGAGAGAGAGAGAACACGATGGAGAGGGAGAGATAGCGAGAGAGAGACAGAGATGGTGAGGGAGAGAGAGACATCTTTGGAGAGGGAGAGAGATATCGAGAGAGAGATAGCGAGAGAGAGATAGCGAGAGCGAAAGAGACAGAGCTGGAGAGGGAGCGAGAGAGAGCCATGGAGAGGGAGAGAGATAGCGAGAGACAGAGACGGAGAGGGAGAGATAACGAAAGAGACAGAGATGGAGAGAAGGAGAGAGAGCGATGGAGAGGGAGAGAGATAACGAGAGAGACAGAGACGGAGAGGGAGAGAGATAACGAGAGAGACAGAGACGGAATTGGAGAGAGAACGAGAGAGAATGATCGAGAGCAAAAGAGACAGCGATGGAGAGGGAGAGAGAGATAGCGAGAGATAGAGAGAGAGAGAGCTAGCGAACCACTATTACTGATGAGCAAGCGAGAGCTAGCACCTGCTTTTCTCCCTTTTCAAATCATCACAACACACTATTTATTTACACACACACATATCGTGAGGCAGTGCGCATCACGAGGTCACCTATGCTCACCGAGGTCTCGCTGTCTTGGTCGATCCGTCTTGCTGCGTGTATACTTTCTATATAGACAAAAACACAGGGTATCGAGGTCTCTCGGTGTTGGTCGATCCGTCTTGCTGCGTGTATAGTTTTTATATAGGAAAAACGCAGCTGGGTGTATACTTTCTATATAGACACACACAAAAACAGGACATTTAACAAAACACAACTGCGTGTATACTTTTTATATAGACAAAAACACAGGGCACTTAACAAAACGCACCTGCGTGTATACTTTTTATATAGACAAAAACACAGGGCACTTAACAAAACGCAACTGCGTGTATACTTTTTATATAGGAAAATAACAGGGCATTTAACGCAGAAAACGCAGAAAATGGGGGCATTAACAGCATTATATACTACTATCCTCCCATCACACAATTCATCAAGAACACACATCCTCCTATCACACAATTCATCAACAACACCCATCCTCCCATCACACAATCTATCAACAACATTTATCCTCCCATCACCCAGTCCATCAACAACACACATCCTCCCATCACCCAGTCCATCAATAACACACATCCTCCCATCACACAGTCCATCAACAATACACATCCTCCAATCACACAGTCCATCAACAACACACATCCTCCCATCACCCAGTCCATCAACAACACACATCCTCCCATCACCCAGTCCATCAACAACACACATCCTCCCATCACCCAGTCCATCAACAACACACATCCTCCCATCACCCAGTCCATCAACAACACACATCCTCCCATCACCCAGTCCATCAACAACACACATCCTCCCATCACCCAGTCCGTCAACAACACACATCCTCCCATCACACAGTCCATCAACAACACACATCCTCCCATCACCCAGTCCATCAACAACACACATCCTCCCATCACAGTCTATCAATAACACACATCCTCCCATCACCCAGTCCATCAATAACACACATCCTCCCATCACACAGTCCATCAACAACACACATCCTCCCATCACCCAGTCCATCAATAACACACATCCTCCCATCACACAGTCCATCAACAATACACATCCTCCCATCACACAGTCCATCAATAACACACATCATCTCATCACCCAGTCCATCAACAACACACATCCTCCCATCACAGTCTATCAATAACACGCATCCTCCTATCACACGATCCATCAACAACACACATCCTCCCATCACACAATCTATCAACAACATACATCCTCCCATCACCCAGTCCATCAACAACACACATCCTCCCATCACACAATCTATCAACAACATACATCCTCCCATCACACAATCTATCAACAACATACATCCTCCCATCACACAATCTATCAACAACATACATCCTCCCATCACACAATCTATCAACAACACACATCCTCCCATCACACAATCTATCAACAACATACATCCTCCCATCACACAATCTATCAACAACATACATCCTCCCATCACACAATCTATCAACAACATACATCCTCCCATCACACAATCTATCAACAACATACATCCTCCCATCACACAATCCATCAACAACATACATCCTCCCATCACTCAGTCTATCAATAACACACATTCTCCCATCACCCAGTCCATTAACAACACACATCTCCCATCACACAGTCCATCAAAAACACACATCCGACCATCACACAGTCTGTCAACAACACTCGCCCTCATGACGCACAAACCATCAACAACACACGACTCTCACAGTCCATCAAGAATATACACTCTATTGACGCACAGCCTATCAACAACACAAATTCTCCCATCACACAATCTATCAACAACACACATCCGACGATCACACAGTCTGTCAACAACACTTGACCTCATGACGCACAAACTATCAACAACACACGACCTCACAGTCCATCAAGATCATACACTCTATTGACTCACAGCCCATCAACAACACACATCCTCCCATCACACTATCCATCAACAACACACATCCGACCATCACACAGTCTGTCAACAACACTCGCCCTCATGACGCACAAACTATCAACAACACACGACCTCACAGTCCGACAAGAACATACACTCTATTGACTCACAGTCTATCAACAACACACAATTTCACTGTGTACATCTTTCATCAAAACGTGCCGTCGCTGCACATAATTATTTTAACCCACGCATCCACGCGTCGTGTACACAGTTCACTATCAACACTTAGCCCTCCTGTAAATAGTTTACCATCAACACCCAGCCTCCATGTACACAGTTCACCATCAACACCCAGTCTCCCTGTATACAGTTCACCAACAACACTCAGCCTTCCTGTAAAGAGTTTACCATTAACACTCAGCCTCCATGTACACAGTTCACCATCAACACTCAGCCTCCATGTACATAGTTCACCATCCAACACTCAACCTCCCTGTACATAGTTCACCATCAACACTCAGCCTCCATGTACATAGTTCACCATCAACACCAAGCCTCCATGTATATAGTTCACCATCAACACCCAGCCTCCATGTACATAGTTCACCATCCAACACTCAGCCTCCCTGTACATAGTTTACCATTAACACTCAGCCTCCATGTACACAGTTCACCATCAACACTCAGCCTTCATGTACGTAGTTCACCATCCAACACTCAGCCTCCCTGTACATAGTTCACCATCAACAATTAGCCTCCCTGTAAATAGTTCACCATCAACACCCAGCCTCTATGTACATAGTTCACCATCAACACCGATCCTCCATGTACATAGTTCACCATCCAACACTCAGCCTCCATGTACATAGTTCACCATCAACACTCAGCCTCCATCTACATAGTTCACCATCAACACTTAGTCTCCATGTACACAGTTCACCATTAACACTCAGTCTCCATGTACACAGTTCACCATCAACACTCAGCCTCCATGTACATAGTTCACCATCAACACTCAGCCTCCATTTACATAGTTCACCATCAACAATTAGCCTCCCTGTAAATAGTTCACCATCAACACCCAGCCTCTATGTACATAGTTCACCATCAACACCGATCCTCCATGTACATAGTTCACCATCCAACACTCAGCCTCCATGTACATAGTTCACCATCAACACTCAGCCTCCATCTACATAGTTCACCATCAACACTTAGTCTCCATGTACACAGTTCACCATTAACACTCAGTCTCCATGTACACAGTTCACCATCAACACTCAGCCTCCATGTACATAGTTCACCATCAACACTCAGCCTCCATCTACATAGTTCACCATCAACACTCAGTCTCCATGTACACAGTTCACCATCAACACTCAGCCTCCATGTACACAGTTCACCATCAACACTCAGCCTCCATGTACATAGTTCACCATCAACACTCAGCCTCCATGTACACAGTTCACCATCAACACTCAGCCTCCACGTACATAGTTCACCATCAACACTCAGTCTCCATGTACATAGTTCACCATCAACACTCAGTCTCCATGTACACAGTTCACATCAACACTCAGCCTCCATGTACATAGTTCACCATCAACACCCAGCCTCCCTGTACACAGTCAAGCACTCACAATAACCCTCACTACAAACATCCCCTCTGTACCCCCTTGCTATAGACGATTAAACAGATGAAACAGAAACCCGTACTTGTCTGACACATCAACCACGTGTCCACCACACCCGTACGTGGAGTCACAACACCATTAGACAGACTTGGACTATGAAACACCAATAGAAACACTATAATCACTTGATGGACACGATTCTTGTGGGGACATCAAGCAACAAAGAAATGGAAGGAAATCTCCCCCCCCCCTCCCCCCCCCTTTCCCCCAATAATATTACACGATAACTGCATTAGCAGACTGATGCTATGAGGATGATAAAACAATGAATGATTGTTCGGGAAAGCACACAGAGAGAATGATGTCAACAAATATTCTGCTAAGAAAAAAGTAGGATTATAAAAGAGGACTTCAAAGATAAGAGAGCAGAAGTTTGATGTAATTTGTGTCTCAAATATTGCTATATATTTCGTGAAAAATTTCTTTTAAAAAAAATTATTTTTAGTACTGGGTTACTGTAAAATGACAAGTAGAGAACGAGAAGAGAGAGATAGAGATAGAAAGATAGCTAGATAGAGAGAGAGAGAGAGAGAGAGAGAGAGAGATAGAAAGAGAACGAATTGAGAAATTATAAAGAAAAAATGAAGTAGTAATGATTGTGGACGCCTCAGAACTTGTCGGAAAAGTGTAAAAACAATGGAGGGCAAAAACAAAAGATTTGATTGGATATTAGATGTGCTGGAACGACCAATCAGTCACGGGAGCCAGGAACATTTCCAAGTAGGTTCATTCTACAATGTTATGTAACAGTAAATACTAATAATCTGAGAAGAGTTTCTACCGCTTCCAGACTTGACAGACTCCGTTACACTTTTATGTTCAATAACTTGGCTTTACCGACGACAAGTTTTCTCTAAACAACCGCAACCGATGAATTCTCTTCTTGTGGACTTGGTGGACTTAAGGGTTTTTATCGTTTTCTAGTCCAACCGTTTAATAAAGAGTCAAATAGAACTAGAATGTACACAGTGGTCCAGTCGTTTGTTACAAAGTCAACCTGAACTAGAATGTACACAGTGGTCCAGTCGTTTGTTACAAAGTCAACCTGAACTAGAATGTACACAGTGGTCCAGTCGTTTGTTAGAAAGTCAACCTGAACTAGAATGTACACAGTGGTCCAGTCGTTTGTTAGAAAGTCAACCTGAACTAGAATGTACACAGTGGTCCAGTCGTTTGTTAGAGAGTCAACCTGAACTAGAATGTACACAGTGGTCCAGTCGTTTGTTAGAGAGTCAACCTGAACTAGCATGTACACAGTGGTCCAGTCGTTTGTAGGAAAGTCAACCTAAACTAGAATGTACACAGTGGTCCAGTCGTTTGTTAGAAAGTCAACCTGAACTAGAATGTACACAGTGCTCCAACCGTTTGTTAGAGAGTCATCCTGAACTAGAATGTACACAGTGGTCTAATCGTTTGTTAGAGAGTCATCCTGAACTAGAATGTACACAGTGGTCCAACCGTTTGTTAGAGAGTCAACCTGAACTAGAATGTACACAGTGGTCCAATCGTTTGTAGGAGAGTCATCCTGAACTAGAATGTACACAGTGGTTCAGTCGTTTGTTAGAAGGTCAACCTGAACTAGAATGTACATAGTGGTCCAACCGTTTGTTTGAGAGTCATCCTGAACTAGAATGTACACAGTGGTCCAATCGTTTGTTAGAGAGTCATCCTGAACTAGAATGTACACAGTGGTCCAATCGTTTGTTAGAGAGTCATCGTGAACTAGAATGTACACAGTGGTCCAATCGTTTGTTAGAGAGTCATCCTGAACTAGAATGTACATAGTGGTCCAATCGTTTGTTTGAGAGTCAACCTGAACTAGAATGTACATAGTGGTCCAATCGTTTGTTAGAGAGTCATCGTGAACTAGAATGTACACAGTGGTCCAATAGTTTGTTAGAGAGTCAACCTGAACTAGAATGTACACAGTGGTCTAATCGTTTGTTAGAGAGTCAACCTGAATTAGAATGTACACAGTGGTCCAATCGTTTGTTAGAGAGTCATCCTGAACTAGAATGTACACAGTGGTCCAGTCGTTTGTTAGAGAGTCAACCTGAACTAGAATGTACACAGTGTTCCAAACGTTTGTTAGAGAGTCAACCTGAACTAGAATGTACACAGTGGTTCAACCGTTTGTTAGAGAGTCAACCTGAACTAGAATGTACACAGTGGTCCATTAGTTTGTTAGAGAGTCAACCTGAACTAGAATGTACACAGTGGCCCAATCGTTTGTTACAGGGTCAAATACAACAAGGGTCGCGGGATATCATATACACGCGCACACGCACGAACACAAACATGTGTATAGATAGATAGATAGATGGATAGATAGATAGATAGATAGATAGATAGATAGATAGATAGATAGATAGATAGATAGATAGATAGATAGATAGATAGATAGATAGATAGATAGATAGATAGATAGATAGATAGATAGATAGATAGATAGATAGATAGATAGATAGATAGATAGATAGATAGATAGATAGACAGACAGACAGACAGGTAGATAGATGGATGGATGGATGGATGGATGGATGGATGGATGGATGGATGGATGGATGGATGGATGGATGGATGGATGGATGGATAGATAGATAGATAGATAGATAGATAGATAGATAGATAGATAGATAGATAGATGGATGGATGGATGGATGGATGGATGGATGGATGGATGGATGGATGGATGGATAGATAGATAGATAGATAGATAGATAGATAGATAGATAGATAGATAGATAGATAGATAGATAGATAGATAGATAGATAGATAGATAGATAGATAGATAGATAGATAGATAGATAGATAGATAGATAGATAGATAGATAGATAGATAGATGGGTGGGTTTGGTGGGTGGGTTGGTGGGTTTGGTTGGGGGGTTTGGGTGGGTGGGTAGGTAGGTAGGTAGGTAGGTAGGCAGAGAGGGAGGGAGGTAGGTAGGAAGGTAGGTAGGTAGATAGATATAGGTGTGTATACAGATAAAGACAATCATGTAGGTAGGTAATAACAAGAGTTTACAAACAGACAAGTCATTTATTAATACAAAATGAGAACGCCAAAGAATGTGCTCACTGTGATCCTAAACTTCTTTGATCTCTCAACTTTAAAACTGCCTGCAAACTTTCAAATGTAAAATCCGCCAGCTGCAGCTCCATTTATTGAAAGGTTGTAGCTTACAATGCGGATGACACAGTCTTAACAGCAGAGATAGAGAGTGACCTACAAGAAATGATAGATGTAATAGAAAAAGAAAGCAACAAGAAAGGTCTCAGTCTGAATAGTAAGAAAACAGAAGTAATGGTTATATCGAAGAAACAATCATCACCAGCATGCAACATAAAAATAAACAGGGCAAATCTGAAACAAGTGCAACGCGTTAAATACTTGGGCACAATAATAACATTGGATGGAAGATGCACCACGGAAATAAAAAGTAGAATAGCTCAGGCCAAAATAGCATTTCAGAAAATGAAAAATATCTTATGCAACAAATCTATGTCAATAGAAATGAGAAAGAGAGTTCATCGGTGCTATATAGAACCAATTCTGACTTACGAAAGCGAATCATGGACTGTAGAGAAACAAATGAAAAGACGATTAGAGGCCACAGAGATGGGATTTCTCAAAAGAATGCTGAAAGTTCCTTGGAGAGCTAAAAAGACCAATGAGGAAGTTCTCAAAGAGGCCAACACAAAAAGGGAGCTCCTAAAAAACATGACAAAGAAATAATCAACATTTTTCGGGCACATCATGAGAAGAGGAAAGTTGAAATACTTGGTTACAACTGGCAAAATAAAGGAAAGAGAGATCGCGGACGACAAAGAGAGAAAATACTGGATAGCTTGGTGTCATGGCATGGAAAACAGTCAACAACAGAACTGATACGATGCACTGTAGATAGAAGATTGTGGAGGGACATGATCGCCTACGCCAACCGGTATGGCACATGATGGTGATGTAGCTTACAACTGCGAGCGCGCTTGAAGATATCAGGCTCCAGACTTGATGACGGAATGATCTTACTACAGGCGAGGCACTATCTGCCTCCGTCCCAGCAAATAATCAAATGGTAATCCTGATTGTTCAAACTGTTCTAGTGAACACGTTGCGTCTTGAAAAGAAGGCGCAAAACTCACGATGAAGATTTCCGGATCGCTGTAAAGTGTCGTCGACAGCAACAATGACCTCCATGCGCCTGGTGCCAAGTCCCTGTGTAAACAGATCAGTGTCAGCCACAAGAACTGCTGTCCTAACAAATGAGTCAGGCCTTCACTTCGGTGAAACACGTGATACGACCTTAGTACACGACCTTAGTACACACTTAGTGCACGACCTTAGTACACACTTAGTACACGACCTTAGTGCATACCTAATACGCGACCGTAGTACACAGTTATGGGTTATGGAAGGCCCAGGTATCACTGCAAACCGATTAAAATCCATAATTGCTCAACCGCCCTTGCCATTGGAATCATCCGAATTACTAACTCATCTCCCAAACAAAGAAAGGTATATGTAGTCTGCATCATAGCAGTCTCAGCACACGCCAAAAGACATAAGGCGAAACCGCACAGAAAGTGAATACAGTCAACTGGTCTTTGTCATACGATATCATTATTCATTGTAAACAAAGGGAATATCGAAATATGATCAAAACGGATGAGACACACAGCTCACGGTGTGCACAGAGCACTTAACTCAGTAGCTCCTGCAACAAGCCGGACTTGGAATATGAGGAAACTGCAACAAGGAACACTTTTCATACATAGCATTCAATGGTTCCTGCCGCCTATCCACCATATTGATCGGAAGTCCACGTCCTCCTGAAAATGATGATCGTCATATATTTAAAAATGTATAGCGCTTGATGATGTTAGTACACACTTAGTACAGGACCTTAGTACACACACCACACATACCGTCCCAGACCAGAGCCGGGGCGTGATACTGTTCCACTTCCACGAAAGATCAGTCGCCCGTAGCGCCGGCACCACAGCCATTTAGACTTTGTGGTCAGATGAATGCGACCGGTCCAACGCTGTCTCCGCAAACAAAAATTCAGGCCAGAAAGAATTATCTGAAAACTGCTCGAAAATACCACCAGTCCTGAGCCTGAATTGACTAGGCGGCCATCTTGGCATGCCGCATCAACCGGAAATTCGAGCTTGAAGATGAATTTAACGACCGCCTGACGACTCGCCTTAAGTTTGCTTTGTAGATTCCTTCTTTTCCCCTGGCACCGTCCATATTCATGGATAAAACTTGATGGTTGCCTGTCTTAATGGTCAATACTACCTACACCTTCAGATAGTCCCACCTAGTAATTTTATATCTTCGTTTCCGCCTCAGGCATTTTGTCCACATCCGACAATCAACCTTTTCTCGTTGACTTTCAAGTCGCCAAGATTCATAGGTAGTGTGGCCGACAGGGTGCACCTGCCCACCCGCGCTAGAATATTAAACCGCCGGGACTTCCTAACAAAGTGAGAATAAATTGTTGACACTTCTGCCTGATTCGACTGCCATCCGACGTATTCCAAATTCATGCAGCGTTCCTGGGATGATCTAAAGACTGATTTTCGTGGAGCAGTGGCAATACAAGACAAAATGAACATACTTGATGATCACAACAGTTCATCATCATCAAGTACCGGGTCTGCTGACGTAGGTGATCATGTCTCTTCACAACATTCAATCTCGACAGTTATTTATAATTTCTGTTGTTCACCGTCCGCCAAGCAATTCTCTTAAGCTGTCTGCTATTTTTTTTCTCTTTGCTTCCCTCTATCTCTTCGTTCCTCAATTTTCCAAGTTGTTACAATATATTCCAGTTGTTCTCTTCTCATTACATGGCCAAAAAATGATGATTGTTTCTTCCTAATATTGGAAATTAGCTCTCTTTTTGCTTTGGTCTCTTTCAGAACGTTTTTATTACTCTTCTTACTTTTATTACTCACAACAGTTGGGACAACATAAATAGAGATAAGACCAGAATTATGAGAATGAATGCAGTTGGCAATAACTACATAGCAATAGGAGAAATACCTGTAGATGATGTATCTAACTTATATCTGGGCAGTATATATAAGAATAGCAAAAATGTTACATCTTCTCAATATTCCTATATGGTGAAGAAACATGGACATTGGACAAGAAAACAGAACAGAGAATTGAAGCCTTTGAAATGTGGATATATAGAAGAATAGGTAGAATTGAATGGAAGCAAAAGAAAACAAACGATGAAGTCTTAAAACAACTAAAAATGAAAATAGAACTACTAAACACAATTCAAACAAGACAAATGAGATTTTTGGCCAAGTTAAAAGATACAACAGTCTACTAAAAGTAATCCAGGAGGGGAAAATACAAGGTAAAAGAGGCAGAGGCAAACCAAGCCTAACATGGACGACGAGTAACATCAAAAGATGGACAAATCAGCCTATGACAACCTGCACCATCAAAGCAAGAGACAGAGCAGAATGGCGTTCCATGGTAGCCAACCTTCGTTGCGGAGACGGCACTCGATGATGATGATGATATGGGCAGTAATATAGATAAAGAGGGAGGAACAGAAAATGATACCAAAATAAGGATATCAAAAACAAGAGGAGCTTTTGTTGCGCTGGGAAACATATGGAAGCACAAAGAAATTAGGTTAAATATAAAAAAACAAATTTTCAACTTCAAAGTTAAGCCAGTACTATTATATGGCCGTGAAACATTGAGAACAACAAACATGACAATCATGAAGATACAGACTTTCATTAATGGATGCTTACGCAAAATAAAAGGATGGACATAGAATTATGAAAATGTACCAGTCAAATACCAGTGGATAAAGAGATACAGCGAAGACGATGGCGCTCGATAGAACATACACTGCGGAAGGAAAATGAGAGTATTACACAACAGTCCCTTTCCTGGAATCCCCAAGTCCTAGTTCCCCGTGATATTGGTTTATCTTCTAGATAATGAAAACCGTTGAAGTGGCCCGGATCCCACCCAAATGGGTCTCGCCGGAGACAATACTGGTTGGACCACGCTGGTTGGATCACGCTGGTTGGACTACGCTGGTTGGATCACGCTGGTTGGACTACGCTGGTTGGATCACGCTGGTTGGACTACGCTGGTTGGATTACGCTGGTTGGATCACGCTGGTTGGACTACGCTGGTTGGACTACGCTGGTTGAATCATGCTGATTGGACTACGCTGGTTGGATCACGCTGGTTTAATCACGCTGGTTGGACCACGCTGGTTGGACCACGATTTTGGATCACGCTGGTTGGACCACGATAGTTGGATCACGCTGGTTGGATCACGCTTGTTTGACCACGATAGTTGGATCACGCTTGTTTGACCACGCTAGTTGGACCACGATAGTTGGATCACGCTTGTTTGACCACGCTAGTTGGACCACGATAGTTGGATCACGCTTGTTTGACCACGCTAGTTGGACCACGATAGTTGGATCACGCTTGTTTGACCACGCAGGTTGGACCACGATAGTTGGATCACGCTTGTTTGACCACGCAGGTTGGACCACGATAGTTGGATCACGCTTGTTTGACCACGCTAGTTGGACCACGATAGTTGGATCACGCTTGTTTGACCACGCAGGTTGGACCACGATAGTTGGATCACGCTTGTTTGACCACGCTAGTTGGACCACGATAGTTGGATCACGCTTGTTTGACCACGCTAGTTGGACCACGATAGTTGGATCACGCTTGTTTGACCACGCAGGTTGGACCACGATAGTTGGATCACGCTTGTTTGACCACGCTAGTTGGACCACGATAGTTGGATCACGCTAATTAGACCACGCTAGTGATGGCGGATAGACGACAGGAACCTTTGATGCTTTGTTTGAAAAGTGTTCCTTGTTCCAGGTTCCTCATATTCCAAGTCTGGCTTGCCGCCGTAGCTACTGAGTTTAGTGCTCTGTGCACTCCTCGAGCTGTGTATTTCATCCGGATCTTGTTTCGATATTCAGATTGTTTACGATGTATGATGATATTGTCTGACGAAGGACAGGAAATTTGGCTGCGTTCACTTTCGTTTCACCTTACGCCTTATGTCTTTTGGCGTGCGTTGTAGCTGCTATGAAAGGGACTGCAGCTGCCTATCTTTGTTTGGATCCTTCAATGCAATGAGCTGTTAATTCAGATGACACGGACGGTTGAGCAATTATGGATTTTAATTCGTTTGATACCGGGGCCTTGGACTAACTTCAACTACAACTACGACAGTGTCCTGGCTCTGGTATCTCATTCACTCGCTAGAATATTCAAATGGAGTGTCCTAGGACATCATGGGAGTGATCATCGCTGCATTCTGATTGACAAGAGTACATCCAGGAAACACAGGCCAAGAATCCAGTTCTTAATTTACGATATCTTAGGTCCAGATATTGTTAGCAAGACAAGGCGACACAAGCAATTGTGGAATGACAAGTTGGGAGCAGCCCCCCGTGGTGGATCGACGTGGTGGAGAGGATCTAGCTGGATAAACGACGAGCTGTTGGAAGGTTTGATGGACAAGTTGGGAGCAGCCCCTGTGGTGGATCGACGTGGTGGAGAGAGTCATGTTGGATAAACGACGAGCTGTTGGAAGGTTTGATGGACAAGTTGGGAGCAGCCCCCGTGGTGGATCGACGTGGTGGAGAGAGTCATGTTGGATAAACGACGAGCTGTTGGAAGGTTTGATGGACAAGTTGGGAGCAGCCCCTGTGGTGGATGAACGAGGGGGAGAGAGTCATGTGGGATAAACGACGAGCTGTTGGAAGGTTTGATGGACAAGTTGGGAGCAGCCCCTGTGGTGGATCGCCGTGGTGGAGAGGATCTAGCTGGATAAACGACGAGCTGTTGGAAGGTTTGATGGACAAGTTGGGAGCAGCCCCTGTGGTGGATGAACGAGGGGGAGAGAGTCATGTGGGATAAACGACGAGCTGTTGGAAGGTTTGATGGACAAGTTGGGAGCAGCCCCTGTGGTGGATCGCCGTGGTGGAGAGGATCTAGCTGGATAAACGACGAGCTGTTGGAAGGTTTGATGGACAAGTTGGGAGCAGCCCCCGTGGTGGATCGACGTGGTGGAGAGAGTCATGTTGGATAAACGACGAGCTGTTGGAAGGTTTGATGGACAAGTTGGGAGCAGCCCCCGTGGTGGATTGACGTGGTGGAGAGGGCCATGTTGGATAAACGACGAGCTGTTGGAAGGTTTGATGGACAAGTTGGGAACAGCCCCTGTGGTGGATCGACGTGGTGGAGAGGATCTAGCTGGATAAACGACGAGCTGTTGGAAGGTTTGATGGACAAGTTGGGAGCAGCCCCCGTGGTGGATTGACGTGGTGGAGAGGGCCATGTTGGATAAACGACGAGCTGTTGGAAGGTTTGATGGACAAGTTGGGAGCAGCCCCCCGTGGTGGATCGACGTGGTGGAGAGGATCTAGCTGGATAAACGACGAGCTGTTGGAAGGTTTGATGGACAAGTTGGGTGCAGCCCCTGTGGTGGATCGCCGTGGTGGAGAGGATCTAGCTGGATAAACGATGAGCTGTTGGAAGGTTTGATGGACAAGTTGGGAACAGCCCCTGTGGTGGATCGACGTGGTGGAGAGAGTCATGTTGGATAAACGACGAGCTGTTGGAAGGTTTGATGGACAAGTTGGGAACAGCCCCTGTGGTGGATCGACGTGGTGGAGAGGATCTAGCTGGATAAACGACGAGCTGTTGGAAGGTTTGATGGACAAGTTGGGAGCAGCCCCTGTGGTGGATGAACGAGTGGGAGAGAGTCATGTGGGATAAACGACGAGCTGTTGGAAGGTTTGATGGACAAGTTGGGTGCAGCCCCTGTGGTGGATCGACGTGGTGGAGAGGATCTAGCTGGATAAACGACGAGCTGTTGGAAGGTTTGATGGACAAGTTGGGAGCAGCCCCTGTGGTGGATTGACGTGGTGGAGAGGGCCATGTTGGATAAATGACGAGCTGTTGGAAGGTAGCAAAAAGCAAAACATGAAAGCGGCACAGCCCAATGTGACCAAAACTCTCCGTTGTTACAAGACATGGACACGAAAGTGACTTTTTAAAAAACTTTATCAAAGAAGGTCAAAGGTGAGCTGAGAGTTCTGTTAGAGAGTGATCCAGGATTGAAGATGTTCTAGCGACGTCAGCATGGATGGGTCAGTGAACAATGTTCTTAGCTTCCAGAGCTCAGGTCTAACCTGGCAGAAAGCTGATGAAAGTATGCAAGATGTCTACTCTTCCCGAAACTTGTTCATTAATACACACATTAGTGTTTCTTTAACACTTTCAGTATGGAAAGTGTTTATTAATTTAGCGGTAGAGATTTCAGAGACAACATTTTTCATGCTTTTAAATATTAAAGGCTACTGTAAAGCTGACAATAAGGGTAAATCATCATCATCATCATCATCGAGTGCCGTCTCCGTAACGAAGGTTGGCTACCACGGATCGCCATTCCACACTGTTTCTTGCTTTGATGGTGCAGGTTGTCATAGATTGACTTGTCCATCTTTTGATGTTGCTCGTCCATGTTAGTCTTGGTCTGCCTCTGCCTCTTTTACCTTGTATTTTCAATCCAAATATTACTTTTAGTAGACTTTTGTATATTTTAACGTGCCCCAAAAATTTCCTTTGTCTTGTCTTAATTGTGTTTAGTAGTTCTCTTTATTTTCAGTTGTTTTAAAACTTAATCGTTTGTTTTCTTTTCTTTCCATCCAATTCTACCTATTCTTCTATAGATCCACATAATGATGGGTGAATAGAGATACGAAACCATGATCACAAGTGGTCACAGCTTTACGCGGGTCTTGGACAGCACGAAACCAAAACGACCAAACCATTTTCATCTACATGATTATTTGTTTAGCCTCATGCCTGCCTTGTTTTATTACATGTGTCTTCTAGTTTATAACTTGTATGATTTTCTTGTTTCTGCCTCTTATGCTCCTGTGGGATACCAGTCACCTCTGCGGGTGATAGTGTTCAATGCTCTCTAGTTCTTTGAGAGAATCCCAAATCTTGTTCCTTGGACTCCGATCCGCGTTTCTAACAGCTAGGGCTGGTTGTCGTTTTGTGAGAGATTCCGGTTTGTCCTCTTTCTGGATGTCGTTTTGTGAGAGATTCCGGTCTGTCCTCTTTCTGGTTGTCGTTTTGTGAGAGATTCCGGTCTGTGGTCTTTCTGGATGTCGTTTTGTGAGCGATTCCGGTCTGTGGTCTTTCTGGATGTCGTTTTGTGAGAGATTCCGGTCTGTGGTCTTTCTGGATGTCGTTTTGTGAGAGATTCCGGTCTGTGGTCTTTCTGGATGTCGTTTTGTGCGAGATTCCGGTCTGTGGTCTTTCTGGTTGTCGTTTTGTGAGAGATTCCGGTCTGTCCTCTTTCTGGATGTCGTTTTGTGAGAGATTCCGGTCTGTGGTCTTTCTGGATGTCGTTTTGTGAGCGATTCCGGTCTGTGGTCTTTCTGGATGTCGTTTTGTGAGAGATTCCGGTCTGTGGTCTTTCTGGATGTCGTTTTGTGAGCGATTCCGGTCTGTCGTCTTTCTGGATGTCGTTTTGTGAGAGATTCCGGTTTGTGTTCTTTCTGGATGTCGTTTTGTGAGAGATTCCGGTCTGTCCTCTTTCTGGATGTCGTTTTGTGAGCGATTCCGGTCTGTGGTCTTTCTGGATGTCGTTTTGTGAGAGATTCCGGTCTGTGGTCTTTCTGGATGTCGTTTTGTGAGCGATTCCGGTCTGTGGTCTTTCTGTGTGTCGTTTTGTGAGAGATTCCGGTCTGTCGTCTTTCTGGATGTCGTTTTGTGAGAGATTCCGGTCTGTGGTCTTTCTGGATGTAGTTTTGTGAGAGATTCCGGTCTGTCCTCTTTCTGTGTGTCGTTTTGTGAGAGATTCCGGTCTGTGGTCTTTCTGTGTGTCGTTTTGTGAGCGATTCCGGTCTGTGGTCTTTCTGGATGTCGTTTTGTGAGCGATTCCGGTCTGTGGTCTTTCTGGATGTCGTTTTGTGAGCGATTCCGGTCTGTGGTCTTTCTGGATGTCGTTTTGTGAGCGATTCCGGTCTGTGGTCTTTCTGGATGTCGTTTTGTGAGAGATTCCGGTCTGTGGTCTTTCTGGATGTCGTTTTGTGAGCGATTCCGGTCTGTGGTCTTTCTGGATGTCGTTTTGTGAGCGATTCCGGTCTGTGGTCTTTCTGGATGTCGTTTTGTGAGAGATTGCGGTCTGTCCTCTTTCTGTGTGTCGTTTTGTGAGAGATTCCGGTCTGTGGTCTTTCTGTGTGTCGTTTTGTGAGAGATTCCGGTCTGTGGTCTTTCTGTGTATCGTTTTGTGAGAGATTCCGGTCTGTGGTCTTTCTGGATGTCGTTTTGTGAGAGATTCCGGTCTGTGGTCTTTCTGTGTGTCGTTTTGTGAGAGATTCCGGTCTGTAGTCTTTCTGGATGTAGTTTTGTGAGAGATTCCGGTCTGTGGTCTTTCTGGATGTAGTTTTGTGAAAGATTCCGGTCTGTGGTCTTTCTGGATGTCGTTTTGTGAGAGATTCCGGTCTGTGGTCTTTCTGGATGTCGTTTTGTGAGAGATTCCGGTCTGTGGTCTTTCTGGATGTCGTTTTGTGAGAGATTCCGGTCTGTGGTCTTTCTGGATGTCGTTTTGTGAGAGATTCCGGTCTGTCCTCTTTCTGTGTGTCGTTTTGTGAGAGATTCCGGTCTGTCCTCTTTCTGGATGTCGTTTTGTGAGAGATTCCGGTCTGTGGTCTGTCTGGATGTAGTTTTGTGAGAGATTCCGGTCTGTCCTCTTTCTGTGTGTCGTTTTGTGAGAGATTCCGGTCTGTCCTCTTTCTGGATGTCGTTTTGTGAGAGATTCCGGTCTGTCATCTTTCTGGATGTCGTTTTGTGAGAGATTCCGGTCTGTGGTCTTTCTGGATGTCGTTTTGTGAGAGATTCCGTTCTGTGGTTTTTCTGGATGTCGTTTTGTGAGAGATTCCGGTCTGTCGTCTTTCTGTGTGTCGTTTTGTGAGAGATTCCGGTCTGTCCTCTTTCTGGATGTCGTTTTGTGAGAGATTCCGGTCTGTCATCTTTCTGGATGTCGTTTTGTGAGAGATTCCGGTCTGTCCTCTTTCTGTGTGTCGTTTTGTGAGAGATTCCGGTCTGTGGTCTTTCTGGATGTCGTTTTGTGAGAGATTCCGGTCTGTCCTCTTTCTGGATGTCGTTTTGTGAGAGATTCCGGTCTGTTCACTTTCTGGATGTCATTTTGTGAGAGATTCCGGTCTGTCCTCTTTCTGGATGTCGTTTTGTGAGAGATTTCGGTCTGTCCTCTTTCTGTGTGTCGTTTTGTGAGAGATTCCGGTCTGTGGTCATTCTGTGTGTTGTTTTGTGAGAGATTCCGGTCTGTGGTCATTCTGTGTGTTGTTTTGTGAGAGATTCCGGTCTGTGGTCTTTCTGGATGTCGTTTTGTGAGAGATTATGGTCTGTGGTCTTTCTGGATGTCGTTTTGTGAGAGATTATGGTCTGTGGTCTTTCTGTGTGTCGTTTTGTGAGAGATTCCGGTCTGTCCTCTTTCTGGATGTCGTTTTGTGAGAGATTCCGGTCTGTCCTCTTTCTGGATGTCGTTTTGTGAGAGATTCCGGTCTGTCCTCTTTCTGTGTGTCGTTTTGTGAGAGATTCCGGTCTGTGGTCTTTCTGGATGTCGTTTTGTGAGAGATTCCGGTCTGTCGTCTTTCTGGATGTCGTTTTGTGAGAGATTCCGGTCTGTGGTCTTTCTGGATGTCGTTTTGTGAGAGATTCCGGTCTGTGGTCTTTCTGGATGTCGTTTTGTGAGAGATTCCGGTCTGTGGTCATTCTGTGTGTTGTTTTTTTGAGAGATTCCGGTCTACGGTCTTTCTGGATGTCGTTTTGTGATAGATTCCGGTCTGTGGTCTTTCTGGATGTCGTTTTGTGAGCGATTCCGGTCTGTGGTCTTTCTGGATGTCGTTTTGTGAGAGATTCCGGTCTGTGGTCTTTCTGGATGTCGTTTTGTGAGAGATTCCGGTCTGTGGTCTTTCTGGATGTCGTTTTGTGAGAGATTCCGGTCTGTGGTCTTTCTGGATGTCGTTTTGTGAGAGATTCCGGTCTGTGGTCTTTCTGGATGTCGTTTTGTGAGAGATTCCGGTCTGTGGTCTTTCTGGATGTCGTTTTGTGAGAGATTCCGGTCTGCAGTCTTTCTGAGTGTCGTTTTGTGAGAGATTCCGGTCTGCAGTCTTTCTGAGTGTCGTTTTGTGAGCGATTCCAGTCTGTGGTCTTTCTGGATGTCGTTTTGTGAGAGATTCCGGTCTGCAGTCTTTCTGAGTTTCGTTTTGTGAGAGATTCCGGTCTGCAGTCTTTCTGAGTGTCGTTTTGTGAGAGATTTCGGTCTGCAGTCTTTCTGAGTGTCGTTTTGTGAGAGATTCCGGTCTGCAGTCTTTCTGAGTGTCGTTTTGTGAGAGATTCCGGTCTGCAGTCTTTCTGAGTGTCGTTTTGTGAGAGATTCCGGTCTGCAGTCTTTCTGAGTGTCGTTTTGTGAGAGATTCCGGTCTGTGTTCTTTCTGGATGTCGTTTTGTGAGAGATTCCGGTCTGTGGTCTTTCTGGATGTCGTTTTGTGAGAGATTCCGGTCTGTGGTCTTTCTGAGTGTCGTTTTGTGAGAGATTCCGGTCTGCAGTCTTTCTGGATGTCGTTTTGTGAGAGATTCCGGTCTGCAGTCTTTCTGAGTGTCGTTTTGTGAGAGATTCCGGTCTGCAGTCTTTCTGAGTGTCGTTTTGTGAGAGATTCCGGTCTGCAGTCTTTCTGAGTGTCGTTTTGTGAGAGATTCCGGTCTGTGTTCTTTCTGGATGTCGTTTTGTGATAGATTCCGGTCTGTGGTCTTTCTGGATGTCGTTTTGTGAGAGATTCCGGTCTGTGGTCTTTCTGGATGTCGTTTTGTGAGAGATTCCGGTCTGCAGTCTTTCTGGATGTCGTTTTGTGAGAGATTCCGGTCTGTGGTCTTTCTGAGTGTCGTTTTGTGAGAGATTCCGGT
Organism: Megaustenia siamemsis; assembly: GCA_032433765.1. Taxonomy (NCBI): domain Eukaryota; kingdom Metazoa; phylum Mollusca; class Gastropoda; order Stylommatophora; family Ariophantidae; genus Megaustenia; species Megaustenia siamemsis. The sequence goes on from JAVIAB010000107.1 coordinate 38,672,040, forward strand.
CTGCAGTCTTTCTGGATGTCGTTTTGTGAGAGATTCCGGTCTGCAGTCTTTCTGAGTGTCGTTTTGTGAGAGATTCCGGTCTGCAGTCTTTCTGAGTGTCGTTTTGTGAGAGATTCCGGTCTGCAGTCTTTCTGAGTGTCGTTTTGTGAGAGATTCCGGTCTGTGGTCTTTCTGGATGTCGTTTTGTGATAGATTCCAGTCTACGGACTTTCTGGATGTCGTTTTGTGATAGATTCCAGTCTACGGACTTTCTGGATGTCGTTTTGTGAGAGATTCCAGTCTACGGACTTTCTGGATGTCGTTTTGTGAGCGATTCCGGTCTGTGGTCTTTCTGGATGTCGTTTTGTGTGCGATTCCGGTCTGTGGTCTTTCTGGATGTCATTTTGTGAGAGATTCCGGTCTGTGGTCTTTCTGGATGTCGTTTTGTGAGAGATTCCGGTCTGTCGTCTTTCTGGATGTCGTTTTGTGATAGATTCCGGTCTGTGGTCTTTCTGGATGTCGTTTTGTGAGAGATTCCGGTCTACGGTCTTTCTGAGTATCGTTTTGTGAGAGATTCCGGTCTGCAGTCTTTCTGAGTGTCGTTTTGTGAGAGATTCCGGTCTGTGGTCTTTCTGGATGTCGTTTTGTGATAGATTCCAGTCTACGGACTTTCTGGATGTCGTTTTGTGATAGATTCCAGTCTACGGACTTTCTGGATGTCGTTTTGTGAGAGATTCCAGTCTACGGACTTTCTGGATGTCGTTTTGTGAGCGATTCCGGTCTGTGGTCTTTCTGGATGTCGTTTTGTGTGCGATTCCGGTCTGTGGTCTTTCTGGATGTCATTTTGTGAGAGATTCCGGGCTGTGGTCTTTCTGGATGTCGTTTTGTGAGAGATTCCGGTCTGTGGTCTTTCTTGATGTCGTTTTGTGATAGATTCCGGTCTGTGGTCTTTCTGGATGTCGTTTTGTGAGAGATTCCGGTCTACGGTCTTTCTGGATGTCGTTTTGTGATAGATTCCGGTCTGTGGTCTTTCTGGATGTCGTTTTGTGAGAGATTCCGGTCTACGGTCTTTCTGGATGTCGTTTTGTGATAGATTCCGGTCTGTGGTCTTTCTGGGTGTCGTTTTGTGAGCGATTCCGGTTTGTGTTCTTTCTGGATGTCGTTTTGTGAGAGATTCCGGTTTGTGTTCTTTCTGGATGTAGTTTTGTGAGAGATTCCGGTTTGTGTTCTTTCTGGATGTCGTTTTGTGAGAGATTCCGGTCTGTGGTCTTTCTGGATGTCGTTTTGTGAGCGATTCCGGTCTGTGGTCTTTCTGGATGTCGTTTTGTGAGAGATTCCGGTCTGTGGTCTTTCTGGATGTCGTTTTGTGAGAGATTCCGGTCTGTGGTCTTTCTGGATGTCGTTTTGTGAGAGATTTCGGTCTGTGGTCTTTCTGGATGTCGTTTTGTGAGCGATTCCGGTCTGTGGTCTTTCTGGATGTCGTTTTGTGATAGATTCCGGTCTACGGTCTTTCTGGGTGTCGTTTTGTGATAGATTCCGGTCTGTGGTCTTTCTGGATGTCGTTTTGGGAGAGATTTCGGTCTGTGGTCTTTCTGGATGTCGTTCTGTGATAGATTCCGGTCTGTGGTTTTTCTGGATGTCGTTTTGTGAGAGATTCCGTTCTGTGGTTTTTCTGGATGTCGTTTTGTGAGAGATTCCGGTCTGTGGTCTTTCTGGATGTCGTTTTGTGAGAGATTCCGTTCTGTGGTTTTTCTGGATGTCGTTTTGTGAGAGATTCCGGTCTGTCGTCTTTCTGGATGTCCTTTTGTGAGAGATTCCGGTCTGTGGTCTTTCTGGATGTAGTTTTGTGAGAGATTCCGGTCTGTGGTCTTTCTGGATGTCGTTTTGTGAGAGATTCCGGTCTGTGGTCTTTCTGGATGTCGTTTTGTGAGAGATTCCGGTCTGTGGTCTTTCTGGATGTCGTTTTGTGAGAGATTCCGGTCTGTGGTCTTTTGAATGTCGTTTTGTGAGAGATTCCGGTCTGTGGTCTTTCTGGATGTCGTTTTGTGATAGGTTCCGGTCTGTGGTCTTTCTGAATGTCGTTTTGTGAGAGATTCCGGTCTGCGGTCTTTCTGGATGTCGTTTTGTGAGAGATTCCGGTCTGTGGTCTTTCTGTGTGTCGTTTTGTGATAGATTCCGGTCTGTGGTCTTTCTGTGTGTCGTTTTGTGAGAGATTCCGGTATGTGGTCTTTTGAATGTCGTTTTGTGAGAGATTCCGGTCTGCGGTTATTCTGGATGTCCTTTTGTGAGAGATTCTGTTTTCCTTCTGGATGTCGTTTTGTGATAGATTCCGGTCTGTGATCTTTCTGGATGTCGTTTTGTGAGAGATTCCGGCCTGTGGTCTTTCTGGATGTCGTTTTGTGAGAGATTCCGGTCTGTGGTCTTTCTGGATTTCGTTTTGTGAGAGATTCCGGTCTGTGGTCTTTCTGGATGTCGTTTTGTGAGAGATTTCGGTCTGTGGTCTTTCTAGATGTCGTTTTGTGAGAGATTCCGGTCCGTGGTCTTTCTAGATGTCGTTTTGTGAGAGATTCCGGTCTGTGGTCTTTCTGGATTTCGTTTTATGAGAGATTTCGGTCTGTGGTCTTTCTAGATGTCGTTTTGTGAGAGATTCCGGTCCGTGGTCTTTCTAGATGTCGTTTTGTGAGAGATTCCGGTCCGTGGTCTTTCTGGATGTGCATTGATATTGTCAACCCATCCCAGGTAACAGATTTTTAGTATTTCAAGAAAATTCTCTTTAAAGTTTTGGGAGTGGGGAGGTGGCGCCAGTAAAGGTAAAGTACGAGACTTGAACCGGCGTCTAAGCACGCGAGTTTACACCCATATGTGGTCTGCCGCCTATCCATATATGTTCGGAGATTTCTGTAGAGTGTCGCCTCAAGCATCGAAAGTCAGATGCGAAGCGACATTTCTCACCTTCCCAGGGTAATACCCTGGTACCTATTTCTGCCAACGGCTGGGGCGCCAGTAGTGACCTTACAGTGAAGATGAGTTCGATGACAGCCTGACGCTCTGTTGTTGATCAACTCACTAATTCATTGAACTAGGGAATGTGTTCAATAACATTTAGAGCACTTACCCCCTCACTTGTTAATGTTTTGGTCATATATGCATCGTGGTTTCAAACTTCACTCTCCTACGACTTTTTCTTCTAGAAGATTCTTCTCCCTAGCAAACGTTGTTAATCTGACTGGTGAATACTTTCAAGGAGAAACTCTGTAATAACATTTATTTATTATTATTTGTCTCCAGTATATAACCACTGGAAACTACTGTTCATGCAGTTTTGTCCAATAAATGATTGTCTACAACACAAGTATTCAGGTCTACTGGGAGATACTTGCCTTAATAGGAAAGTACAGAAATACAATTTATTCCCGAGCTGTGATCGTAACCCTATGCTATAGTCATGAGAACACCTTCGCGTAAGACATTGTCCACAATAGCTAATTTTTTAGTTAGCTGAGAGCAGTGTTCCCTAGCGTTCGACTTCTCGTGTCAAGGCGCAGTGCCATAAAGTACAGGTTAGATCCTGCTTCGGACCATACATTGTTCTTTGTTTGTTTCTGTTGTTGTTTATTTGTCTTTTTTTTCTGAGTGCTGTAATACATACCTCTTTCTTCTATGATTCCCTCAATACTTTCAACATGAAGTGAGCAGTAATCACAGTTGTTTGCTCGATGTATTTTAGATCTGAATTGTGCGAGAAGCAAAAAGATGAGGTCACATATGAGGAAACAACGAAATAGAGGCAGTCCTAGCAGACAAATATGGCGAAGCAATGACTTTGTTGCCACTCAATGCTCTCGTAAATAGGATTTTTTTTCTGTGGTTAAGATTTACGACGTCATTACTGAACATTTTGTTGCGAAAGATCTGTTACCGCCGACAGGAGCCTTACGTGCTGTTTGCGGTTCTACTTCACGTTTACAAGAACAGAGCTTAGTGTGTGGGCGGGACACTATCTGAAGGACGTTGCCTAGCCAATCAATGACCGAGCCACTCAAGAACGAGTGTCATAAAATATTAAGTCGAGCTGGCTGCACAAAGATGGCCAGGTAGTTTGTGCCAGGTTATAAAGCGGTGACAGCTGGACAAGCGGAAATGACAGTGGGCTATCGGCGCTTTGACGTCGATGGAGACAACAATGCCATCTAGTGTCTGAGATGCTTGGTTCCATGAATTTGGAGAAGTGAGAAAATCATTCAGAGTTGTGGAGTGTTGGCTGCAGCAAGATCTTGGAAGTAACGAGTGTTGTATGTTATAGTAGATGATAGCAGCATGTGCGAGAGAGAGAGAGAGAGAAAGAGAGAGAGATGAAATATAGTATAATCTTTCTTTCTTATATTTGTCTTGGTGAGAGACAGAGAAAGAGAGAGAGACAGGGAGAGAGAGGGATATCTACCTTTCGTTCGCCTGACGTTTGTCTATATCTGCAATGTCGTTTCCTGTATCATCATCATCATGTACCATACCGGTTGGCGTAGGCGATCATGTCCTTCCACAATCTACAGTGCATCGTATCAGTTCTGTTGTTGACTGTTTTCCATGCCATGACACCAAGCCATCCAGTATTTTCTCTCTTTGTCGTCCGCGATCACTATTTCCTTTTATTTTGCCAGCTGTAACCAAGTATTCCAACTTTCCTCTTCTCATGGTGTGCCCGAGAAATGTTGATTGTTTCTTTCTGATGTTTTTTAGGAGCTCCCTTTTTGTGTTGGCCTCTTTGAGAACTTCCTCATTGGTCTTTTAAGCTGTCCAGGAAACTTTCAACATTCTTCTGAGAAATCCCATCTCTGTGGCCTCTAATCGTCTTTTCATTTGTTTGTCTACTGTCCATGATTCGTTTCCATAGGTCAGAATTGGTTCTATATAGCACCGATGAACTCTCTTTCTCACTTCTATTGACATATATTTGTTGCATAAGATATTTTTCATTTTCTGAAATGCTATTTTGGCCTGAGCTATTCTACTTTTTATTTCTGTGGTGCATCTTCCATCTGATGTTTGTTTCCTGTATAAATGCTACTGACCATTGGCGTGAGTGCTTGGCATCCTGATTGTTGTAGTTCACCTTTTGGTTGGTTGCCTCCGACTTCAGCACTTAAACTTGCTAGATTAGACTGTGGTCTTGCTCAGGTGTAGGAAGGCCTGGCCAGGTTTTCAGTCCCTGGTGCCTGTTAAGTTACATCCCCACGCCTTGATGGGGCCAGAGAGATATGAAATATAGTGTAATATTTCTTTCTACTATTTGTCTTGGCGAGAGACAGAGAGAGAAAAGAGAGAGAGAGAGAGATGAAATAAAGTAAATCTTTCTTTCTTCTATTTGTCTTGGCGAGAGACAGAGAGAGAAAGAATGAGAGAGAGAGAGAGAGAGAGAGATGAAATAAAGTAAATCTTTCTTTCTTCTATTTGTCTTGGCGAGAGACAGAGAGAGAAAAGAGAGAGATAGAGATGAAATAAGTAAATCTTTCTTTCTTCTATTTGTCTTGGCGAGAGACAAAGAGAGAAAAGAGAGAGATAGAGATGAAATAAGTAAATCTTTCTTTCTTCTATTTGTCTTGGCGAGAGACAGAAAGAGAAAAGAGAGAGATAGAGATGAAATAAGTAAATCTTTCTTTCTTCTATTTGTCTTGGCGAGAGACAGAGAGAGAAAGAATGAGAGAGAGAGAGATGAAATAAAAGTAAATCTTTCTTTCTTCTATTTGTCTTGGCGAGAGACAAAGAGAGAAATACAGAGAGGTATGAAATAAAAGTAAATCTTTATTTCTTCTATTTGTCTTGGCGAGAGACAGAGAAAGAAAGAATGAGAGAGAGAGAGATGAAATAAAGTAAATCTTTCTTTCTTCTATTTGTCTTGGCGAGAGACAGAGAGAGAGAGAGAGAGATGAAATAAAGTAAATCTTTCTTTCTTCTATTTGTCTCGGTGAGAGAAAGAGAGAGAGAAAGAATGAGAGAGAAATATGAAATATGGTATAATGTTTCTTTCTTCTATTTATCTTGGCGAGAGACAAAGAGAGAAAGAGATAGCAAGAGAGAGAGAGAGGGAGAGAGATATGAAATATAGTATAATCTTTCTTTCTTCTATTTATCTTGGCGAGAGACAAAGAGAGAAAGAGAGAGCAAGAGAGAGAGAGAGAGAGAGGGAGAGAGAGATATGAAATATAGTATAATCTTTCTTTCTTCTATTTGTCTTGGCGAGACCTTCAGCACATGATTTTTGGGGTAATGTGGTCGGTATTACGACCGTGAGGCTTTACTCTCCCAGAAAAAAGTCCGGTACCCATATAAGGCTGGGTGAACCCGGAAGCCGTCGATCGGGATCGAACCTTACCTCTTGTCCTTTTGTAGTCCAATTCACTAACCACTGAGCGATCGCGGCTCCCTGAGATGCAGAATGGCTCAGGCAAAAGCAGCTTTCCAAAAAGTGAGAAAAATATTGGGCAATTCATTTTTGACAATAGAAACAAAGAAAAGAGTTCTTAAATGTTATGTCGAGCCAGTCTTAACATATGGGCGTTAATCATGGACAGCAGACAAGAAAATCACTTGAATCTGTAGAAATGTGGTTTTACAGAAGAATGTCGAGAATACCATGGACAGCTAAGAATAGTAATGAAAACGTTCTGAAAGAGGCGAAAGCAAAAAGAGAGCTAATTTCCAATATCAACTGGCGTAATACCGACCACATTACCCCAAAAATCATGTGCCGAAGATCTCTAAAATGTATGGTCACTAACACCATATTTCCTATACGCCACTTGGCGTGACGGGGGTACTTTACTTTTCCAATATTAGGAAGAAACAATCATCATTTTTTTTGGGGCCATGTAATGAGATGAGAACAGCTGGAATATATTGTAACAACAAAAATTGAGGGACGAAGAGATAGAGGAAAACAAAGAGAAAAGATACCAGACAGCTTTAGAGAATGGCTTGGCAGAAGGTCAACAACAGAAATGATAAATAACTGTCGAGATCGAAAGTTGTGGAAAGACATGTTCACCTACGCCAGCAGGCCCGGTACTTGATGATGATGATAGTTTAGTACTTCATGGCTCGTGTAAAAGTCTCGTCACCTCACGTTCCGATCGTCTTCACGGATGGTTCCGTATCCCGAGGTCAGCGCAGTGGATGGGGTTTTGTGACATACCAACATGGCGGAGAAGTGGCTAGGGAACCTGGTAAGTGTAGCGTTAGGGTGTCCCGGGGGCCTCGGTAGCCTATTTGTGAAAATCACCCGACTGGGCTATCAACGATTGGACAGCCCATGTTCGATTCCCGCTGGAAGCAGTGTGAGCTGTACTCGTGATTAAGTAAAGTAAGTAAAGTACCCCCGTCACGCCAAGTGGCGTATAGGGAATATGGTGTTAGTGACCATACATTTTACAGACCTTCAGGACATCACTTTTGGGGTAATGTGGTCGGTATTACGGCCGTGCCGCTTTACTTTCTCAGAAAAAAAACGCGGTACCCATTTAAGGCTTGGAGAAACCGGAGCCGTCGGTTGGGATCGAACCCTACCTCTTGTCCTCTGTAGTCCAGTTCACTAACCACTGAGCTATCGCGGCTCCCCCTTAGGGCCCCTGCCTCCGGATTTTTACTGTGGGTGTACTCTATGTTATAGTACACATTAAAGTAGCGTGTTCAATCAGACAATCTTGTTATAGTACACAATAAAGTAATGTGTTCAATCAGACAATCTTGTTATAGTACACATTAAAGTAATGTGTTCAATCAGACAATCTTGTTATAGTACACATTAAAGTAATGTGTTCAATCAGACAATCTTGTTATATTACACATTAAAGTAATGTGTTCAATCAGACAATCTTGTTATAGTACACATTAAAGTAATGTGTTTAATCAGACAATCTTGTTGTAGTACACATTAAAGTAATGTGTTCAATCAGACAATCTTGTTATAGTTTGCATTAAAGTAATGTGTTCAATCAAACAATCTTGTTATAGTACCCATTTGACGATTGTTCTTGTAATGCACCGTGACGATGTGAGTCGGGGGTACAGTGGTTAGAGGACTGGCCTACTGAAGACACGAGCCTGTGTTCAATGCACACTTTTTGGAATTCATCATTATCAGCGCGTGCCGTCTCCGCAACGAAAGTTGGCTACCATGGATCGCCATTCCATTCTGTTTCTTGCTTTGATGGTGCAGGTTGTCATAGGTTGACTTGTCCATCTTTTGATTTTACTCGTCCATGTTAGTCTTGGTCTGCCTCTGCCTCTTTTTACCTTGTATTTTTTCTTCCAATATTACTTTTAGTAGGCTGTTGTGTCTTTTAACGTGCCCCAAAAATCTCATTTAGTAGTTCTCCTTTTTATTTTCAGCTGTTTTAAAACTTCATCGTTTGTTTTCTTTTCTTTCCATCCAATTCTACTTATTCTTTTATAAATCCATATTCCAAAGGCTTCAGTTTTCTGTTCTGTTTTTTGGAATTACCTGTTTTAAATTTAAAACTGGATTTTATTGTGGAAGAGAGAAAGACGGCACTGGCGGAATGCTGACCACGTGTTGTCTAACATTCTGATGGTTAAATGAAAACAGACAATGCCACAAGATTTTATCTACAGCAAAACGATGTGAAGAGGTTGTTTTCTTGTTTTTATTCTAGATTTAGGACCAAGACAAACTGGCATGTGTCGCTGGTTAGCTAGAGCAGCCTTGACTGCCTCCACATACGAAATTGACACTAAGGGAGTGCCAGGACATTCACCACACGCTCGGCAGGCAGAATAGTCAAGGAAGACAGTGGTACATACGTTATGACCACGAGTAGCGTGACGATGGAGGTGATGGCAGTGACCAGGACATTCACCGCACGCTCGGCAGGCAGAATAGTCAAAGAAGACAGTGGTACATACGTCATGACCACGAGTAGCATGGCAATGGAGGTGATGGCAGTGACCAGGACATTCACCACACGCTCGGCAGGCAGAATAGTCAAGGAAGATAGTGGTACATACGTCATGACCACGAGTAGCATGGCAATGGAGCTGATGGCAGTGACCAGGGCATTCATCTAGCTAGAGTCACAAGACTACACCCACGCCTGCATACTGAGTGATTCGATGAGCATGATAAGAAAAGTGGAGGCGAGATCTGTACGTAGGCAAAGGGTAGAATCAATGCAGAAGTCAAACATATATCGAGTCACCTTTGTCTACGTCCCAGGAATGCGGGAGTACGGGGAAATGAAAGAGCGGACAGGTTGGCTAGTTGCGCTATCGTTGATGATGGTCAACCAATGGTTCGGGCGGATGTTGTTGCCCTCCGAGATGTAGGAAGGACACAGGACTTCGACAACCATGAGTCCACGTCACTCCTTTCGGATGAAGGAGATGGGAGTTAAGATGGGCACAGCCAGAACTAGAAACTTAGCGGACGTGTATAAGAAAACTTATCAACCAACACAAAACTAGAGTCGTCAGTAGCTGGACACTGCGGGACTTGCAATGTTGATGACCCGCTAATAACTTAATGATGATGACCCGCTAATAACTCAATAACTCAATGATGCTGACCCGCTAATAACTCAATAACTCAATGATGATGACCAGCTAATAACTCAATAACTTAATGATGATGACCCGCTAATAACTCAATAACTCAATGATGATGACCCGCTAATAACTCAATAACTTAATGATGATGACCCGCTAATAACTCAATAACTCAATGATGATGATGACCCGCTAATAACTCTATAACTCAATGATGATGACCCGCTAATAACTCAATAACTTAATGATGATGACCCGCTAAAAAACTCAATAACTCAATGATGATGACCCGCTAATAACTCAATAACTCAATGATGATGACCCGCTAATAACTCAATAACTCAATGATGATGACCCGCTAATAACTCAATAACTCAATGATGATGACCCGCTAATAACTCAATAACGAAATTGAAATTATTTGTCGAGTTTTCTCACGACTCACGCCTATTTGCTTATCTAGACACAGGTGATCATTGCCAGATTGCCTATCTAGACACAGATGATCATTACCAGATTGCCTATCTAGACACAGGTGATCATTGCCAGATTGCCTATCTAGACACAGGTGATCATTGCCAGATTGCCTATCTGGACACAGGTGATCATTGCCAGATTGCTTATCTAGACACAGGTGATCATTGCCAGATTGCCTATCTAGACACAGGTGATCATTGCCAGATTGCCTATCTGGACACAGGTGATCATTGCCAGATTGCTTATCTAGACACAGGCGATCATTGCCAGATTGCCTATCTAGACACAGGTGATCATTACCAGATTGCCTATCTAGACACAGGTGATCATTGCCAGATTGCCTATCTGGACACAGGTGATCATTGCCAGATTGCCTATCTAGACACAGTTGATCATTGCCAGATTGCCTTTCTAGACACAGGTGATCATTGCCAGATTGCCTATCTGGACACAGGTGATCATTGCCAGATTGCTTATCTAGACACAGGTGATCATTGCCAGATTGCTTATCTAGACACAGGTGATCATTGCCAGATTGCCTATCTGGACACAGGTGATCATTGCCAGATTGCCTATCTGGACACAGGTGATCATTGCCAGATTGCCTATCTAGACACAGGTGATCATTGCCAGATTGCCTATCTGGACACAGGTGATCATTGCCAGATTGCCTATCTATACACAGGTGATCATTGCCAGATTGCCTATCTAGACACAGGTGATCATTGCCATATTGCCTATCTGGACACAGGTGATCATTGCCAGATTGCCTATCTGGACACAGGTGAACATTGCCAGATTGCCTATCTAGACACAGGTGATCATTGCCAGATTGCCTATCTAGACACAGGTGATCATTGCCAGATTGCCTATCTAGACACAGGCGATCATTGCCAGATTGCTTATCTGGACACAGGTGATCATTGCCAGATTGCCTATTTAGACACAGGTGATCATTGCCAGATTGCCTATCTAGACACAGGCGATCATTGCCAGATTGCCTATCTAGACACAGGCGATCATTGCCAGATTGCCTATCTAGACACAGGTGATCATTGCCAGATTGCCTATCTAGACACAGGCGATCATTGCCAGATTGCCTATCTTGACACAGGTGATCATTGCCAGATTGCCTATCTAGACACAGGTGATTATTGCCAGATTGCCTATCTAGACACAGGTGATCATTGCCAGATTGCCTATCTAGACACAGGTGATCATTGCCAGATTGCCTATCTAGACACAGGTGATCATTGCCATATTGCCTATCTAGACTCAGGTGATCGTTGCCGGATAGCCTATCTGGACACAGGTGATCATTGCCAGATTGCCTATCTAGACACAGGTGATCATTGCCAGATTGCCTATCTAGACACAGGCGATCATTGCCAGATTGCCTATCTAGACACAGGTGATCATTGCCAGATTGCCTATCTAGACACAGGTGATCATTGCCATATTGCCTATCTAGACTCAGGTGATCGTTGCCGGATAGCCTATCTGGACACAGGTGATCATTGCCAGATTGCCTATCTAGACACAGGTGATCATTGCCAGATTGCCTATCTAGACACAGGCGATCATTGCCAGATTGCCTATCTAGACACAGGCGATCATTGCCAGATTGCCTATCTAGACACAAGTGATCATTGCCAGATTGCCTATCTAGACACAGGCGATCATTGCCAGATTGCCTATCTTGACACAGGTGATCATTGCCAGATTGCCTATCTAGACACAGGTGATTATTGCCAGATTGCCTATCTAGACACAGGTGATCATTGCCAGATTGCCTATCTAGACACAGGTGATCATTGCCAGATTGCCTATCTAGACACAGGTGATCATTGCCATATTGCCTATCTAGACTCAGGTGATCGTTGCCGGATAGCCTATCTGGACACAGGTGATCATTGCCAGATTGCTTATCTGGACACAGGTGATCATTGTCTCTGTGAGATATGATGTCAAGCTATCTCGGACAGCGGTTTGTAAAAAAAGGGAGGTTCGTGTGCACTCTGCGCACGGTAGAGAATTCTTTTGCAGTCAGAAATTGAAAAGACCAGACTAAACATGGCAACTGCCATCGCAAAATAGAGAGGGAAAAAATGTACCCAAAAACGTAAAAACTTTCGAGGATAAAAATTGGAGAGTACCTCTGAAGTTGGAGAATATCTGCCTGTATGACGAGGAACACCTGGGTACGTGGCTCTCTTTATGTCGGTTGACACCTGGGTACTTGGCTCTCTGTATGTCGGTGGACACTTGAGTATTTAGCTCTCTGTATGTAGGTGAACACCTCAGTACTTGACTCTCTGTATGTTGGTGGACATATGGGTACTTGGCTCTCTGTATGTCGGTGGACACCTGGGTACTTGACTCTCTGTATGTTGGTGGACACCTGGGTACTTGGCTCTCTGTATGTCAATGGACACCTGGGTACTTGGCTCTCTGTATGTCGCTGGACACCTAGGTACTTGGCTCTCTGTATGTCGGTGGATACCTGGGTACTCAAAACTCAGTTCTTTAGGACTTGGCCAAAGTCTTGACATGACTAAAGCGCACAAACAAACAAACAAACAAACAAACTAATTAACTAACTAACTGACTGACTGACTAACTAACTAACTAGCTAGCTAGCTAACTAACTAACTAACTAACTAACTAACTAACTAACTAACGAAAACACACAAACAAACAAACCGAAAAACAAACAAACAAACATCAGAGTCAAGAAGATCCAGTGATTGTGTGTTTTCTAATGGACTACCCAGATCAGCTGTCATATGTGGCCCACCCAATGAGGTCTCGCATGCCATCAATACCGTGGACCCAGGCCAGTCTTAAATAAACAGTTAACGACAGACGGCCTACGTCATCGACTGTGCTGTTCTTCCCTAATTCTCTAACTGTGCCTCCCACAGAAGCGGGGAAAACGGCAATTAACAAAAACAAATACAAGGGGAAATCACGTGATCTTGCCATAAAACGTTGTGCCTGGTCACGCGGCGAGAGAGCGGAAGTCACTTGAAAATGCCGTGAGTGAAGATCCGTGTAGCTGGGAGATGTGACAAGCGCGCTGTTTGCTTGGGAAAGCCTCCAAGAATGAGGCACATGGCGGCTTGTTCATCTGAGAACTGTTGATGCAGAAGTAAAATGGCCACTGTTCTGATTTAGTTGTTGCCTTTAAGCTCGTGTTCAGTCCTCGTGTGAGGACGCATCTCGTACTGACTTCTCTGAGAATCGAGTACAAGGGCCGGGTGACACGAAGTTGAAAACAGTGATTGATGACGCGAGACAGTGACAACACATCATGAGGCTGACAGTCACTCCTGTCTCAGGATAGACAGGGCGGGAAGCAGGCAGGGGAAGAGGAGCAAAGCAGGCAGGAGAAAAAGGAGTAAAGCGGGCAGGGGAAGAGGAGGGAAGTAGGCAGGGGAAGAGGAGGGAAGTAAGCAGGGGAAGAGGAGGGAAGTAGGCAGGGGAAGAGGAGGGAAGCAGGCAGAGGTAGGGGAGGAAAGCAGGCAGGGGAAGAGGAGGGAAGCAGGCAGAGGTAGGGGAGGAAAGCAGGCAGGGGAAGAGGAGGGAAGCAGGCAGGGGAAGGAAGTGGAAGGAAGTAGGTAGAGGAAGAGGAGGGAAGTAGGCAGGGGAAGAGGAGGGAAACGTGAAAACTCTTATTAAATATCCCCCCCCCCAGATATAATAAAATCAACTTAGAGCGCAATCATTTCTGGTGTAATGGAACATGTTCTATCTCTACAGTGATTGTGACATGTTCTATGTCTACAGTGATTGTGACATGTTCTATCTCGACTATAATTGTGACATATTATATCTCTACAGTGACTGTAACATGTTCTATCTCTACAGTGATTGTGACATGTTCTATTTCTACAGTGACTGCAACATGTTCTATCTCCACAGTGACTGTAACATATTCTATCTCTACAGTGATTGTGACATCATATATCGTTACATTGACTGTGACAAGTTCTATCTTACAGTGACTATGCCAATTTCTATCTCGACAGTGATTGTGGCATGTTCTATCTCTACAGTGACTGTGACATGTTCTATTTTTACTGTGATTGTGACATGTTCTATCTCGACAGTGATTATGACATGTTCTATCTCGACAGTGATTGTGACATGTTCTATCTTTACAGTGATTGTGACATGTTCTATCTCGACAGTGATATGACATGTTCTATCTTTACAGTGATTGTGACATGTTATATCTTTACAGTGATTGTGACATGTTATATCTTTACATTGATTGTGATACGTTCTATCTTTACATTGATTGTGATACGTTCTATCTTTACATTGATTGTGAGACGTTCTATCTTTACAGTGATTGTGACATGTTCTAGCAATGACATTCATTGAGACTAACTTTCCGCTAGCAATGACATTCATTGAGACTAACTTTCGGCTAGCAATGACATTCATTGAGACTAACTTTCGGCTGACAATGACATCCATTGAGACTAACTTTCGGCTAGCAATGACATTCATTGAGACTATTTTTCGGCTAGCAATGACATCCATTGAGACTAACTTTCCGCTAGCAATGACATTTATTGAGACTAACTTTCGGCTAGCAATGACATTCATTGAGACTAACTTTCGGCCAGCAATGACATTCATTGAGAATAACTTTCGGCTAGCAATGACATTCATTGAGACTAACTTGTGGCTGGCAGTGACATTCATTGAGACTAACTTTCCGCTAGTAATGACATTTATTGAGACTAACTTTCCGCTAGTAATGACATTTATTGAGACTAACTTTCCGCTAGTAATGACATTTATTAAGACTAACTTTCCGCTAATAATGACATTTATTGAGACTAACTTTCGGCTAGCAATGACATTTATTGAGACTAACTTTCGGCTAGCAATGACATTTATTGAGACTAACTTTCCGCTAGTAATGACATTTATTGAGACTAACTTTCCGCTAGTAATGACATTTATTGAGACTAACTTGTGGCTGGCAGTGACATTTATTGAGACTAACTTGTGGCTGGCAGTGACATTTATTGAGACTAACTTTCCGCTAGTAATGACATTCATTGAGACTAACTTTGCCGGATAGCCTATCTGGACACAGGTGATCATTGCCAGATTGCCTATCTAGACACAGGTGATCATTGCCAGATTGCCTATCTAGACACAGGCGATCATTGCCAGATTGCCTATCTAGACACAGGCGATCATTGCCAGATTGCCTATCTAGACACAAGTGATCATTGCCAGATTGCCTATCTAGACACAGGCGATCATTGCCAGATTGCCTATCTTGACACAGGTGATCATTGCCAGATTGCCTATCTAGACACAGGTGATTATTGCCAGATTGCCTATCTAGACACAGGTGATCATTGCCAGATTGCCTATCTAGACACAGGTGATCATTGCCAGATTGCCTATCTAGACACAGGTGATCATTGCCATATTGCCTATCTAGACTCAGGTGATCGTTGCCGGATAGCCTATCTGGACACAGGTGATCATTGCCAGATTGCTTATCTGGACACAGGTGATCATTGTCTCTGTGAGATATGATGTCAAGCTATCTCGGACAGCGGTTTGTAAAAAAAGGGAGGTTCGTGTGCACTCTGCGCACGGTAGAGAATTCTTTTGCAGTCAGAAATTGAAAAGACCAGACTAAACATGGCAACTGCCATCGCAAAATAGAGAGGGAAAAAATGTACCCAAAAACGTAAAAACTTTCGAGGATAAAAATTGGAGAGTACCTCTGAAGTTGGAGAATATCTGCCTGTATGACGAGGAACACCTGGGTACGTGGCTCTCTTTATGTCGGTTGACACCTGGGTACTTGGCTCTCTGTATGTCGGTGGACACTTGAGTATTTAGCTCTCTGTATGTAGGTGAACACCTCAGTACTTGACTCTCTGTATGTTGGTGGACATATGGGTACTTGGCTCTCTGTATGTCGGTGGACACCTGGGTACTTGACTCTCTGTATGTTGGTGGACACCTGGGTACTTGGCTCTCTGTATGTCAATGGACACCTGGGTACTTGGCTCTCTGTATGTCGCTGGACACCTAGGTACTTGGCTCTCTGTATGTCGGTGGATACCTGGGTACTCAAAACTCAGTTCTTTAGGACTTGGCCAAAGTCTTGACATGACTAAAGCGCACAAACAAACAAACAAACAAACAAACTAATTAACTAACTAACTGACTGACTGACTAACTAACTAACTAGCTAGCTAGCTAACTAACTAACTAACTAACTAACTAACTAACTAACTAACGAAAACACACAAACAAACAAACCGAAAAACAAACAAACAAACATCAGAGTCAAGAAGATCCAGTGATTGTGTGTTTTCTAATGGACTACCCAGATCAGCTGTCATATGTGGCCCACCCAATGAGGTCTCGCATGCCATCAATACCGTGGACCCAGGCCAGTCTTAAATAAACAGTTAACGACAGACGGCCTACGTCATCGACTGTGCTGTTCTTCCCTAATTCTCTAACTGTGCCTCCCACAGAAGCGGGGAAAACGGCAATTAACAAAAACAAATACAAGGGGAAATCACGTGATCTTGCCATAAAACGTTGTGCCTGGTCACGCGGCGAGAGAGCGGAAGTCACTTGAAAATGCCGTGAGTGAAGATCCGTGTAGCTGGGAGATGTGACAAGCGCGCTGTTTGCTTGGGAAAGCCTCCAAGAATGAGGCACATGGCGGCTTGTTCATCTGAGAACTGTTGATGCAGAAGTAAAATGGCCACTGTTCTGATTTAGTTGTTGCCTTTAAGCTCGTGTTCAGTCCTCGTGTGAGGACGCATCTCGTACTGACTTCTCTGAGAATCGAGTACAAGGGCCGGGTGACACGAAGTTGAAAACAGTGATTGATGACGCGAGACAGTGACAACACATCATGAGGCTGACAGTCACTCCTGTCTCAGGATAGACAGGGCGGGAAGCAGGCAGGGGAAGAGGAGCAAAGCAGGCAGGAGAAAAAGGAGTAAAGCGGGCAGGGGAAGAGGAGGGAAGTAGGCAGGGGAAGAGGAGGGAAGTAAGCAGGGGAAGAGGAGGGAAGTAGGCAGGGGAAGAGGAGGGAAGCAGGCAGAGGTAGGGGAGGAAAGCAGGCAGGGGAAGAGGAGGGAAGCAGGCAGAGGTAGGGGAGGAAAGCAGGCAGGGGAAGAGGAGGGAAGCAGGCAGGGGAAGGAAGTGGAAGGAAGTAGGTAGAGGAAGAGGAGGGAAGTAGGCAGGGGAAGAGGAGGGAAACGTGAAAACTCTTATTAAATATCCCCCCCCCCCCCAGATATAATAAAATCAACTTAGAGCGCAATCATTTCTGGTGTAATGGAACATGTTCTATCTCTACAGTGATTGTGACATGTTCTATGTCTACAGTGATTGTGACATGTTCTATCTCGACTATAATTGTGACATATTATATCTCTACAGTGACTGTAACATGTTCTATCTCTACAGTGATTGTGACATGTTCTATTTCTACAGTGACTGCAACATGTTCTATCTCCACAGTGACTGTAACATATTCTATCTCTACAGTGATTGTGACATCATATATCGTTACATTGACTGTGACAAGTTCTATCTTACAGTGACTATGCCAATTTCTATCTCGACAGTGATTGTGGCATGTTCTATCTCTACAGTGACTGTGACATGTTCTATTTTTACTGTGATTGTGACATGTTCTATCTCGACAGTGATTATGACATGTTCTATCTCGACAGTGATTGTGACATGTTCTATCTTTACAGTGATTGTGACATGTTCTATCTCGACAGTGATATGACATGTTCTATCTTTACAGTGATTGTGACATGTTATATCTTTACAGTGATTGTGACATGTTATATCTTTACATTGATTGTGATACGTTCTATCTTTACATTGATTGTGATACGTTCTATCTTTACATTGATTGTGAGACGTTCTATCTTTACAGTGATTGTGACATGTTCTAGCAATGACATTCATTGAGACTAACTTTCCGCTAGCAATGACATTCATTGAGACTAACTTTCGGCTAGCAATGACATTCATTGAGACTAACTTTCGGCTGACAATGACATCCATTGAGACTAACTTTCGGCTAGCAATGACATTCATTGAGACTATTTTTCGGCTAGCAATGACATCCATTGAGACTAACTTTCCGCTAGCAATGACATTTATTGAGACTAACTTTCGGCTAGCAATGACATTCATTGAGACTAACTTTCGGCCAGCAATGACATTCATTGAGAATAACTTTCGGCTAGCAATGACATTCATTGAGACTAACTTGTGGCTGGCAGTGACATTCATTGAGACTAACTTTCCGCTAGTAATGACATTTATTGAGACTAACTTTCCGCTAGTAATGACATTTATTGAGACTAACTTTCCGCTAGTAATGACATTTATTAAGACTAACTTTCCGCTAATAATGACATTTATTGAGACTAACTTTCGGCTAGCAATGACATTTATTGAGACTAACTTTCGGCTAGCAATGACATTTATTGAGACTAACTTTCCGCTAGTAATGACATTTATTGAGACTAACTTTCCGCTAGTAATGACATTTATTGAGACTAACTTGTGGCTGGCAGTGACATTTATTGAGACTAACTTGTGGCTGGCAGTGACATTTATTGAGACTAACTTTCCGCTAGTAATGACATTCATTGAGACTAACTTTCCGCTAGTAATGACATTTATTGAGACTAACTTTCCGCTAGTAATGACATTTATTGAGACTAACTTTCCGCTAGTAATGACATTCATTGAGACTAACTTTCCGCTAGCAATGACATTTATTGAGACTAACTTTCCGCTAGCAATGACATTTATTGAGACTAACTTTCGGCTAGCAATGACATTTATTGAGACTAACTTTCCGCTAGTAATGACATTTATTGAGACTAACTTTCGGCCAGTAATGACGTTAACATTATTGAGACGGACCTCAGTCAGAAAGTGCAGAAGAACAAGAAGAATTTATTTCTCCGGTGGCCATATTTGATCATGAATGCTGTTAAAAAAAAAAAAAAAAAGATTTTCTCTGGACTGCCGCCATGTTTCAGTAAGTGATAATGTAATGCTACCGGTGTAAGAGTTGAAGTGCCTCCCTACTTGACCGCAGCAACATTCTTGTGTACACCGGGATAATATTTAAGTAGGAAACATTCTCATTCTTCACCGGCAAGCAAACACTGGAAATATTGACAGGGGCGGATCGTAATTCTCATCTGATAGGGAACTAACCATAACGCATTTTTTTGTTCAACTCTCTCTCGATTACGATAAAACGGATTGACCCGTTTTCTTCTTTTCTTTCTCATTTGCCTTTCAGCATCGAAACCTTAATTTAGAAGCAGTTCTCTCCCCTTAATAGTGAGCTCTTTAGTTTTGAAGTAAAATCTGTGGAAACACTAAAGGTCTGTTTCCGGTGCCAGCGGTGAGGAATAGCTATGTCTTGGCATTTAGCGCGTAGCGGCCACCTAGGCCCGTTAGCTTTGAGTGCCCTGTTGTGGAGCTCTTGTGACCAGTATCAACACAGACGGTGGTAATCAACTAATCGATGGCTTTATAATTGCTGCAGCCCATTTGGTGGATATTCCTTTCAGGTTGTATCCCGCAGTGCAGTTATTAACGGCCGCTATTGTTCTGTTTGTCACTCGCGGCTTTGCTTGATTGAGTTCGTTTTGAAAGCGGTTCATGTATAGGGGGCGGTGGCCGTGAAACAATTGCCACCTCATGTTTACCTGCAAAGGCACTTCGGCGACTACTAGACCGCAACGACCAACAGATTTGGAGAGCTGTGTATCAACATCGGGTGTCGCGATTCACAGTCGTTAGTGGCGCCGAGGCGTCGGACAGCGCAGAAGTTGAAAGTTGCCTGCGATTCATAGCTGACAGCCTGTGTTAGGTTAACCACTGCTGTCCTTCTCCGTCACAAACCGATCAGGTCACACGAGTCGAAGGCGGAGAGAAATTCGAGATCGAACAATATGGTGCACAAGTCACATGTTCTGGGCTGAAAGATGCCGCTGCTTTTTGGAAACTACGACATAACGCAATTGTGCCCGTTCAAAACCATTTTAAGATCACATCTATCTATTGACCTTTCGAGTGGTAGCCAGCCCATAGGGCATATACCCAAATACTATTTCTCTTGTCTAAATTTTTATTCTAGCAGTTTTCAATCCTTCTAAAGGTCTTTTATCAAATCTTGCCATTTGTCTCTATTATATGCAGCAGAAAATCCTAAAGACCTACAACAATTACTTAATGAAATAAACACGACAAGCAAAAAATATGGACTAGATATGAACATCAAAAAGACTAAAACTATGATCATAAACAAAGAAAATACTCAAAACCCACAAGTGGATATCAAAATTGAAGGAATAGACCTGTAGACAGTTCAGAACTACAACTAACTGGGACATACTATAACCAGTGATGGAAAATGTACAACTGAAATAAATAAGAGAATAGGAATGGCAAAAAGTAATTTTAATGTTATGAAGGACATACTAACATCAAAACAAATAACACCAAAGCTAAAACTAAGAATAGCAAAATGTTACATCTTCTCAATATTCCTATATGGTGCTGAAACATGGACATTAGACAAGAAAACAGAACAGAGAATTGAAGCCTTTGAAATGTGGATTTATAGAAGAATAGGTTAGAATTGGATGGAAGGAAAAGAAAACAAACGATGAAGTCTTAAAATAACTAAAAATGAAAAGAGAACTTCTGAACACAATTAGAACAAGACAAATGCGATTCTTGGGCCATGTTAAAAGACACAACAGCCTACTGAAAGTAATCCTGGAGGGGAAAATACAAGGTAAAAGAGGCAAAGGCAGACCAAGATTAACATGGACGAGTAACATCAAAAGATGGACAAATCAACCGATGACAACCTGCACCATCAAAGCAAGAGATAGAGCAGAATGGCGCTCCATGGTAGGCAACCTTCTTTGCGGAGACGGCACTCGATGATGATGATGATGATGATATGCAAGCAACTCTATCTCATTGAGGGAGTCGATTCCTGCTTTAAGAACACATAAAGAATTGTAATCTTTGGGAGATTGTAGATGCAGGAAGGACAACAAAAGACCACGGTCGGCTAGGGACATTTGTGGGGCGGGGCAATAACTAGAGACAAATGAATATTAATTTGGAAGGAAACTCCTGAGGCGATAGATCAGCCAATCATTGGGAAGAGGTCTCTTTACAACACTCGGGAAAAATTCACAAATAATCAACAACAGAAAAAACACGAAGAACAATAGAAGCTCAAAACAGGATTGAACCTGCCAAGCGCCTTGCCACGAGAAATAAACACTAGAGCACACAGCCAACTAAGCAACTCGGGGTAAGAACCATGTTCCATCTGATTGGTCATAGGTTCCTGTCTGCGTCGTGGGAATAATGGTTTTCCAGCCTTTTTGTCATTTTCTATCACCGGCTCAAGGTCATTCAAGCCTATATCTCCTATAGGTCTCCAAAACTAGTGTTCTCCCACTATGGTGTGTTCATTAGGGGTTCGTAGAACTCGCTCTCTTACACCAAGAACTAAACAAGCACCATCACGACTGCGTTCCTTGTTTATTAGAGCAGTTTCTAGTCGATATGCCTTTGCTAGAGTGGACACCAACAACGTGACTCCACTTCGCATAGTCTCTCTCTTTCCTTCACAAAGTACCCTTGGCCTGCCCCACACTATGCATCTATAGCTTCACAGCCTCATGCAGCTGTCCTCGGTCTTAACTAAAACGTTGAACGAAAACTGACAAGCAGGTTTTTCTGTTTTGTTAGCCACAGAGAGAAGAGCGTGGCAAATCATGAAGATTTGGTTACCCCCATAGCTAGGCTATCGTGGTTAACGTTCCTACTTTCTCTTTCTAAGCCTAGAATCAATGATAATAGATGACTCAAGTTTGTCTCAAAGTAAACAAGACAAGTAATGAACATGGTCAAAGTAAACAAGACAAGTAATGAACATGGTCAAAGTAAACAAGACAAGTAATGAACATGGAACGGATATCTATTTACAAGACTAAAACTAAGACTATTAGCAGAGAAAAGGCTCACAATATTAAAGGAGATTGAGTTATTGAGTAATTGAGTTATGAGTTTTTGAGTTATTGAGTAATTGAGTTATTTGCTGGTCATGATCATTGCATTCCGTACATGTCCATAGGCACTAAGATCCCCTCCTCAGCAAGTCCCGCAGTGTCCAGCGACTGACGACTCCAGTTCTGTGTTGGTTCATAAGTCTTCTTACACGGCCACTAAGTTTCTCGTTTCTGGCTGTGTCCAACTTAACTCCCATCTTAACTCCCATCTTAACTCCCATCTTAACTCCCATCTCTTTCATCAAAAGGAGTAACGTGGACTCATGGTTGTCGAAGTCCTGCGCTCTTCCCACATCTCGGAGGGCATTGGTGACGTCCGCCCGATCCATTGGTTGACTAGCGGAACGAGCCAACCTGTCCGCCCTTTCATTTCTCCCGTACTCCCACATGTCCTGGGACGAAGACAAAAGTGACTCGATATATTTGTGACTTCTGCAATGACTCTACCCACTGCATGCGTACAGAGCTCGCCTCCACTTTTCTTATCATACTTATTGAATCACTTAGTATGCAGGCGTGGGTGTAATCTTGTGGCTCTAGCCAGATGAATGCCCTGGTCACTGCCATCACCTCCTTCGTCATGCTACTCGTTGTCATAGCGTATGCACCACACTCTTCCTTGACTATTCTGCCTGTCGAGCGTGGTGTAAATGCCCATGCACTCCATTTGTGTCGTATTACAGATAACTGCATCTTTCTCATCGGTGTTATCCCAGATGAGACCGTTGAACTCCGCATTGACCACGACTGAGTTCTGTCCCCTACAGTTTCCGTCGCGTCTGACAATACACGAGAATGTACCCCGGAATGACGTTGGCACTGGTATCCACTCCTCGCCAGAGTTGATATTGATCGCCCACACTCCTGTTTGATGGCTTTTTCTGACAAATCAAAATAGTTAAGCAAAACTACGATGACGAAGACGGATATGTCGGGCCGAAAGGTGCAAATATTGCGACTGTGATGTCAATTTGACGACACAGCGCACCAACGCTTATTTAACGGCTGAATGATAAAAGATAGAATATATATCATACTATTATTATTCCTATTCACAAGATGATTTCTCTTGGTTCACAGTTTTTTTCTCAATTCTACATCTAAATTGTTGCATACGCACTTCTAAATTTATTTTATTGTAGCTTTTCTTTACATGAATGCAGACATTCATTTTATTTCATTGAGTATACATGGTGTATACATGCATGGCTTCATCTCTTTTTTGCAACTACTTAAACCAACCGTATGCTCTCTTCACAAAGCTGTAAGTCGTAATCAAGTTAAACCTGCATCTTTTCTGTTGACAGAACGGTCAAGTGTTCATTTAGTTAAACTTACCTCTTTTTTATTGACAGAATGGTCAAGTGTTCATTAAGTTAAACTTACATCCTTTATGTTGGCAGAATGGTCATGTGTTCATTAAGTTCAATTTATCTCCTTTCTGTTGACAGAATGGTCAAGTATTCAACAAGTTCAACTTACATCCATTTTGTTGACATAATGGTCAAGTGTTCATTAAGTTAAATTTATCTCTTTCCTGTTGACAGAATGGTCAAGTGTTCATTAAGTTAAATTTATCTCTTTCCTGTTGACAGAATGGTCAAGTGTTCATTAAGTTAAATTTATCTATTTCCTGTTGACAGAATGGTCAAGTGTTCATTAAGTTAAATGTATCTCCTTTTTGTTGACAGAATGGTCAAGTGTTCATTAAGTTCAATTTATCTCCTTTCTGTTGACAGAATAGAAAGTATTCAACAAATTCAACTTACATCCATTTTGTTGACAGAATGGTCAAGTGTTCATTAAGTTAAATTTATCTCTTTCCTGTTGACAGGATGGTCAAGTGTTCATTAAGTTAAATTTATCTCTTTCCTGTTGACAGGATGGTCAAGTGTTCATTAAGTCAAACTTACCCCCTTTTTGTTGACAGAATGGTCAAGTGTTCATTAAGTTAAACTTACCTCCTTTTTGTTGACAGAATGGTCAAGTGTTCATTAAGTTAAACTTACCTCCTTTTTGTTGACAGAATGGTCAAGTGTTCATTACCCACATCGAGACCCGGAAGCCGCTGTCAGACCTCAGACCCTACCAGCTGTTTCTTCAGATTGTGTGCAGCCATGACACGTTCACCCACGTGACCAGCTCGGCCAGGCAGAGTCCTCTCATCACGGAGATCAAACTCATCGAAGAGAAGGAGCCGGAGAGAAAAGGTTGCCACAGCTAGTTCTATGTTGAGTTTTACATGGGCGTAGTGATGCTACAGCTAGTTCCATGTTGGGTTTTACATGGGCGTAGTGATGCTACAGCTAGTTCCATGTTGGGTGTTGCAGGGGCGTAGTGACCACATAAACATATCGAGTGTACAGCAAAGTTCTTCTTCAATCTTCCAATTCCTTGTGGAGCATAGAACATCAACAAACGCTGCCCAAGGAGCTCCATTTGGTGCAATTTTCTTAAGATTGCTCCAAGTCGTTCATATCTTCTTTATCTTTGCTTCCATGTGTCGTCCAGAAAAGTATATTTTCAATTTTGGCCTTTCCCTTCGTCTCCCCTCTCTCTGTCATTTAGCTTCCACAGTGTGTGTCTTACCCAGCATCATCGTCTTTGTCCACTGGTACTTTCACTTTGTTCTTAGCTGGTCATTTTGTCCACCGGTAATTTCACGTATTTCTTAGTTGGTAACTTTGTCCAGTGGTACTTTCAATCAGTTCTTAGCTGGTAACTTTGTCCAGTGGTACTTTCAATCAGTTCTTAGTTGGTAACTTTGTCCAGTGGTACTTTCAATCAGTTCTTAGTTGGTAACTTTGTCCAGTGGTACTTTCAATCAGTTCTTAGTTGGTAACTTTGTCCAGTGGTACTTTCAATCAGTTCTTAGTTGGTAACTTTGTCCAGTGGTACTTTCAATCAGTTCTTAGCTGGTAACTTTGTCCAGTGGTACTTTAAATCAGTTCTTATCTGGTAACTTTGTCCAGTGGTACATTCAATCACTTCTTAGCTGGTAACTTTGTCCAGTGGTACTTTCAATCACTTCTTAGCTGGTAACTTTGTCCAGTGGTACTTTCAATCAGTTCTTAGTTGGTAACTTTGTCCAGTGGTACTTTCAATCAGTTCTTAGTTGGTAACTTTGTCCAGTGGTACTTTCAATCAGTTCTTAGTTGGTAACTTTGTCCAGTGGTACTTTCAATCAGTTCTTAGCTGGTAACTTTGTCCAGTGGTACTTTCAATCAGTTCTTAGTTGGTAACTTTACCAGTAGTACTTTCAATCAGTTCTTAGCTGGTAACTTTGTCCAGTGGTACTTTCACTTAGTTCTTAGCTGGTAACTTTGTCCAGTGGTACTTTCACTTAGTTCTTAGCTGGTAACTTTGTCCAGTGGTACTTTCAATCAGTTCTTAGCTGGTAGTTTTGTCCAGTGGTACTTTCAATCATTTCTTAGCTGATAGTTTTGTCCAGTGGTACTTTCACTTAGTTCTTAGCTGGTAGTTTTGTCCAGTGGTACTTTCATTCAGTTCTTAGCTGGTAGTTTTGTCCAGTGGTACTTTCATTCAGTTCTTAGCTGGTAGTTTTGTCCAGTGGTACTTTCACTTAGTTCTTAGCTGGTAGTTTTGTCCAGTGGTACTTTCATTCAGTTCTTAGCTGGTAGTTTTGTCCTGTCATTACCATTCTTTTTAAATCGGCATAAGCATCCATTAATGAAAGTTTGTTTCTTCGTGATTGTCTTTTTTTTTTGTGCTATCCATGTTTCACTTCTATATAGTAGGAATGATTTAACATTGCAGTCCAACATTGTCATTTTTGTATTTAAACTAATTGATTTTTTATTTGAAATTTTCTAGTGCAGTATAGGCTACTCTGGTTTATTGTATCTTTAATTTTTTTAATTCTTTCCTTTCCTCTTTTTTTGTTTATATTGCAGTTTTTAACACATCAATACCATACAATCACGTCCTTAATATTCTATAATCCCGTCATTAATATTATACAATCACGCCATCAATATTATACAATCACGTCATTAATATTATACAATCACGCCATCAATATTATACAATCACGTAATCAATATTATACAATCACGTCATTAATATTATACAATCACGTCATAAATATTATACAATCACGTCATCAATATTATACAATCACGTCATCAATATTATACAATCACGCCATCAATATTATACAATCACGCCATCAATATTATACAATCACGTCATCAATATTATACAATCACGTCATCAATATTATACAATCACGCCATCAATATTATACAATCACGTCATCAATATTATACAATCACGCCATCAATATTATACAATCACGTCATTAATATTATACAATCACGTCATCAATATTATACAATCACGTCATCAATATTATACAATCACGCCATCAATATTATACAATCACGCCATCAATATTATACAATCACGTCATCAATATTATACAATCACGTCATCAATATTATACAATCACGTCATTAATATTATACAATCACGCCATCAATATTATACAATCACGTCATCAATATTATACAATCACGCCATCAATATTATACAATCACGTCATCAATATTATACAATCACGCCATCAATATTATACAATCACGCCATCAATATTATACAATCACGTCATAAATATTATACAATCACGTCATCAATATTATACAATCTAACCATCAATATTATACAATCACGTCATCAATATTATACAATCTAACCATCCATATTACACAATCACGCCATCCATATTACACAATCACGCCATTAATATTATACAATCATACCATCAATATTATACAATCACGCCATCAATATTATACAATCATACCATCAATATTATACAATCATACCATCAATATTATACAATCACGTCATCAATATTATACAATCATACCATCAATATTATACAATCACGTCATCAATATTATACAATCACACCATCAATATTATACAATCACGTCATCAATATTATACAATCACACCATCAATATTATACAATCATACCATCAATATAATTAAACATTGATGGCAAGGATCTGCGAATCATAAAAAAAATATGTACTGGCAACAAACAGCAGCTATACGAATTAACAACCAAACAGGACAATTCCAATATATAAAACAAGGAGTCAGACAAGGCTGTGTTCTGTCACCGGACTTGTTTTCACTTTACAGCGAATATATTATGAGATCAATAGTAGACAAAAAAGGAATTGAAGTCAACGGTCACAACATAAATAATTTGCGATATGCGGATGACACAGTCTTAATAGCAGAGACAGAGAACGAACTACAAGAAATGATAGACATAATAGTAGAAGAAAGCAACAAGAAAGGTCTCAGTCTGAATAGTAAGAAAACAGAAGTAATGGTTATATCGAAGAAACAATCATCACCATCATGCAGCATATAAAAATAAACGAGACAAATCTAAAACAAGTGCAACGTTTCAAATACTTGGACACAATAATTACATCAGATGGGAGATGCACCACAGAAATAAAAACAGAATAGCTCAGTCCAAAATAGCATTTTAGAAAATGAAAAATATATTATGCAACAAATCTATGTCAATAAAAATAAGAAAGAGAGTTCATCAGTGCTATATAGAACCAATTCTGACCTATGGAAGCGAATCATGGACAGTAGACAAACAAATGAAAAGACGGTTAGAGGCCACAGAGATGGAATTTCTCAGAAGAATGTTGAAAGTTCCCTGGACAGATAAAAAGACCAAAGAGGAAGTTCTCAAAGAGGACAACACAAAAAGGAAGCTCTTAAAAAACATCAGAAAGAAGCAATCAACATTTTTTGGGCACATCATGAGAAGAGGGAAGTTGGAATACTTGGTTACAACTGGCAAAATAAAAGGAAAGAGAGATCGCGGACGACAAAGAGAGAAAATACTGGATGGCTTGGTGTCATGGTATGGAAAACAGTCAACAACAGAACTGATATGATGCACTGTAGATAGAAGATTGTGGAGGGACATGATCGCCTACGCCAACCGGCAGGGTACATGATGATGATGATGACCATCAATATTATACAATCACGCCATCCATATTACACAATCACGCCATCAATATTATACAATCATACCATCAATATTATACAATCACGCCATCAATATTACACAATCATACCATCAATATTATACAATCACGCCGTCAATATTATACAAGTTGCATTATCAAAACTGGAACATAACAACATAAACAGTAACACTATCAACATTAGAATCATCAAAATTGCAATGTAAACTCACACCATCACTAACTATTCACACTAATTAAATAACGGTAATCACATTGTCAACATTTCACAAGATCAATATTGCAACATTGAAGTCATCAACACAGTGACATCACTCACATCATCACTGCTGCATCATTCACAACATCACATCATCAATATTGCAACATGGAAGTCATCAACACAGTGACATCACTCACATCATCACTGCTGCATCATTCACAACATCACATCATCAATATTGCAAATTTCATACCTTCAATACTGCAGCATGCACATCATCAACATTACAACATTCACACATTCAACATAAATGACATTCACATCAACCACTGTTGCGGCAATCGTAACATGAAAATTGTAAAATGTATTCTATAAATATGGCAGGCAAAATTCACATTATCAATATTACAATACTCACACCATGATTATCGCAACACTCACAACATGAATATTACAACATTTACAACATCAACATTACAACACTCACAACATCAATATTGCAACACCCACAACATCAATATCAAAACACTCAAAACATCAATATTGTAACATTTACAACATCAATATTGCAACACTCTCAACATCAATATCATAACGCTCACAATATCAATATTACAAGACTCACAGCATCCATATCACACACTCACAACATCAATATTACAACACTCACAGCATCAACATCACAACATTTACAATATCAACATTACAACACTCACAATATCAATATAACACCACTCACAACATTAATAGCACAACATTTCCAAATAAATATGGCAAAACTCACAACATGAATAATACAACACTCACAACATGAATATTACAACACTCACAACATGAATATTACAACACTCACAACATGAATAATACAACACTCACAACATCAATATTACAACATTCACAACAGGAATATCACAACACACATGTAATCAATAACTTATTATTAATCATTATTAACTTTTTATTAACATCAATATCTCACAACATCATTTTTAAAACAATTCCACATTGAACATTAGAGCAATCACACCATATATATCATAACACCCTTATTTTGAATATTATAGCACAACACAATCAATATTCCACAGATAATACCATCAGGTTTACAACACTCACATCATCAACATTACAAGACTCTCTCCATCAATATATCAAACACACACTATCAATATCACATCACTCACACAGCTATTGGCACAACATCGACACTATCAATATTACAACACTCACACTATCAATATTACAACACCCACACTATCAATATTACAACAAACACACTATCAAAATTACAACACCCACACTATCAATATTACAACACCCACACTATCAATATTACAACACCGACACTATCACTATTACAACACCGACACTATCAATATTACAACACACACACTATCAATATTACAACACCCACACTATCAATATTACAACAACTGCACTATCAATTTTACAGCATCGACACTATCAATATTACAACACCCGCACTATCAATATCACAACACCCACACTATCAATATTACAACACCCACACCATACGTATAACAACATACACACCATCAATATTACAACACTCACACTATCAATATTACAACACCCACACTATCAATATTACAACAAACACACTATAAAAATTTCAACACCCACACTATCAATATTACAACACACACACTATCAATATTACAACTCCCACACTATCAATATTACAACAACTGCACTATCAATTTTACAGCATCGACACTATCAATATTACAACACCCGCACTATCAATATCACAACACCCACACTATCAATATTACAACACCCACACCATACGTATAACAACATACACACCATCAATATTACAACACCCACACTATCAATATAACAACACCCACACAATCAATATTACAACAAACACACTATCAAAATTACAACACCCACACTATCAATATTACAACACCCACACTATCAATATTACAACACCCACACTATCAATATTACAACACCGACACTATCAATATTACAACACACACACTATCAATATTACAACACCCACACTATCAATATTACAACAACTGCACTATCAATTTGACAACATCGACACTATCAATATAACAACACCCACACTATAAATATTACAACACACACACTATCAATATAACAACACCCACACTATCAATATTACAACACTTACATTATCAATATTACAACACCCACACTATCAATATTACAACACCCACACTATCAATATAACAACACCAACACTACCAATATAACAACACCCACACTATAAATATTACAACAACCACACTATCAATATAAAAACACCCACACTATCAATATTACAACACCCACACTATCAACATAACAACACCCACACTATCAATATAACAACACCCACACTACAATATATATTTCAACACCCACACTATCAATATAACAACACCCACACTATCAATACTACAACACCCACACTATCAATATTACAAAACATACACTATCAATATTACAACACCCACACTATCAATATTACAACACCCACACTTTCAATATTACAACACCCACACTATCATTATTACAACACCAACACTATCAATATTACAATACCCACACTATCAATATTACAACACATTCACAATCAATATTACAACACCCACACTATCAATATTACAACACCCACACTATCAATATTACAACACCCACACTATCAATATTACAACACCCACACTATCAATATTACAACACCAACACTATCAATATTACAACACCCACACTATCAATATAACAACACCCACACTATCAATACTACAACACCCACACTATCAATATTACAAAACATACACTATCAATATTACAACACCCACACTATCAATATTACAACACCCACACTTTCAATATTACAACACCCACACTATCATTATTACAACACCAACACTATCAATGTAACAACACCCACACTATCAATATTACAACACATTCACAATCAATATTACAACCCCCACACTATCAATATTACAACACCCACACTATCAATATTACAACACCCACACTATCAATATTACAACACCCACACTATCAATATTACAACACCCACACTATCATTATTACAACACAAACACTATCAATATTACAACACCCACACTATCAATATTACAACACCCACACTATCAATATTACAACACCAACACTATCAATATTACAACACATTCACTATCAATGTAACAACACCCACACTATCAATATTACAACACATTCACAATCAATATTACAACACCCACACTATCAATATTACAACACCCACACTATCAATATTACAACACCCACACTTTCAATATTACAACACCCACACTATCATTATTACAACAACAACACTATCAATATTACAACACCCACACTATCAATATTACAACACCCACACTATCAATATTACAACACACATACTATCAATATTACAACACCAACACTATCAATATTACAACACCCACACTATCAATATTACAACACCCACACTATTTATATTACAACACCAACACTATCAATATTACAACACCCACACTATCAATATTACAACACCCACACTATTTATATTACAACACCAACACTATCAATATTACAACACCAACACTATCAATATTACAACACCCACACTATCAATATTACAACACCCACACTATCAATATTACAATACCCACACTATCAATATTACAACACCCACACTATCAATATATTATCAATACAACAACACTATCAATATTACAACACCCACACTATCAATATTACAACACCCACACTATCAATATTACAACACCCACACTATCAATATTACAATACCAACACTATCAATATTACAAAACGTATTCTATCATTAGTGCGACACTCATAAGACAAGTACCACAACAATTATACAAGCAATATCACAACAATCAGTACCACATCAATTATACAATCAGTACCACATCAATTATACAATCAGTACCACAACAATCACACAATCAGTATCACAGCAATTATACAATCAGTACCACAACAATCACACAATCAGTATCACAGCAATTATACAATCAGTACCACAACAATCACACAATCAGTATCACAGCCATTATACAATCAGTACCACAACAATCATACAATCAGTATCACAGCAATTATACAATCATTACCACATCAATCATACAATCAGTATCACCGCAATTATACAATCAGTACCACAACAATCATACAATCAGTATCACAGCAATTATACACTAAGTGCCACAACAATCGTACAATCAGTACCACACCAATCATACAATCAGTACTAAAACACTGACACCATTCAAACTGTCACCGCAAGTCACACAACTAACCGACACTGCCCTCGTTCTCGCCTCCAGATATCTGGTTCCCTAAAATCATATCGGAGCTGGACGCCTGCACTCACCTCATCACGAGGTTTGAGCCAGATCTGGACTACACCCACCCTGTAAGCTGTTGTCTCATTGTGTGCCATCATCTCATTCTCATTCATCATCATCATCATCATCGAGTGCCAATCTCCGCATGAAATATTGGCTGTCAGGAGCGCCATTCTGCTCTGTCTCTTGCTTTGATGGTGCAGGTTGTCATAGGCTGGTTTGTCTATCTTTTGATGATACTCGTCCATATTAGTCTAGGTCTGCCTCTGCCTCATTTACTTTGCATTTTCTCCTCCAAGATTACTTTTAGTAGGCTGCTGTGTCTTTTAACATGACCCAACAATTTCATTTGTCTTGTTCTAATTGTATTTAGTAGTTCTCTTTTTATTTTTAGTTGTTTTAAGACTTCATCGTTTGTTTTGTTTTCCTTCCGTCCAATTCTACCTATTATTCTACATATCCACATTTCATTTCAAAGGCTTCAATTCTCTGTTCTGTTTTCCTGTCTAATGTCCATGTTTCTGCACCATACAGGAATATTGAGAAGACATAACATTTTACTATTTTCTTAGTGTTAGCCCTGGTGTTATTTGTTGTGATGTTAATATGTTCTTCATGACATTACAATTACTTTTTGCCATTCCTATTCTTTTGTTTCTCATTTTTATTGTCATCTCCAATCTCAACATTTTTATTGTCATCTCCAATCTCAACATTTTCATTGTCATCTCCAATCTCAACATTTTCATTGTCATCTCCAATCTCAACATTTTCATAATCGTCCACAAGCACATCCCCAACATCAACAATTGTTATAGCAACACATGCTGCAACGGTTGCCTGACCATTGTGGTGGCATAGAGACAGCTGTGGAGAGAGTAAAGTGGCTAACGTGGCGGCATAGAGACAGCTGTGGAGAGAGTAAAGTGGCTAACATGGCGGCATAGAGACAGCTGTGGAGAGAGTAAAGTGGCTAACATGGCGGCATAGAGACAGCTGTGGAGAGAGTAAAGTGGCTAACGTGGCGGCATAGAGACAGCTGTGGAGAGAGTAAAGTGGCTAACTTGGCGGCATAGAGACAGCTGTGGAGAGAGTAAAGTAGCTAACATGGCGGCATAGAGACAGCTGTGGAGAGAGTAAAGTGGCTAACGTGGCGGCATAGAGACAGCTGTGGAGAGAGTAAAGTGGCTAACGTGGCGGCATAGAGACAGCTGTGGAGAGAGTAAAGTGGCTAACATGGCGGCATAGAGACAGCTGTGGAGAGAGTAAAGTGGCTAACATGGCGGCATAGAGACAGCTGTGGAGAGAGTAAAGTTGATAACGTGGTGGCATAGAGACAGCTGTGGAGAGAGTAAAGTGGCTAACA
This sequence comes from Megaustenia siamemsis, assembly GCA_032433765.1. Classification (NCBI taxonomy): domain Eukaryota; kingdom Metazoa; phylum Mollusca; class Gastropoda; order Stylommatophora; family Ariophantidae; genus Megaustenia; species Megaustenia siamemsis. The sequence continues at coordinate 38,706,206 of JAVIAB010000107.1, forward strand.
TGGCGGCATAGAGACAGCTGTGGAGAGAGTAAAGTGGCTAACGTGGCGGCATAGACAGCTGTGGAGAGAGTAAAGTGGCTAACATGGCGGCATAGAGACAGCTGTGGTGAGAGTAAAGTGGCTAACGTGGCGGCATAGAGACAGCTGTTGAGAGAGTAAAGTGGCTAACATGGCGGCATAGAGACAGCTGTGGTGAGAGTAAAGTGGCTAACGTGGCGGCATAGAGACAGCTGTGGAGAGAGTAAAGTGGCTAACATGGCGGCATAGAGACAGCTGTGGAGAGAGTAAAGTGGCTAACGTGGCGGCATAGAGACAGCTGTGGAGAGAGTAAAGTGGCTAACGTGGCGGCATAGAGACAGCTGTGGAGAGAGTAAAGTGGCTAACGTGGCGGCATAGAGACAGCTGTGGAGAGAGTAAAGTGGCTAACGTGGCGGCATAGAGACAGCTGTGGAGAGAGTAAAGTGGAAAACGTGGTGGCATAGAGACAGCTGTGGAGAGAGTAAAGTGGATAACGTGGTGGCATAGAGACAGCTGTGGAGAGAGTAAAGTGGATAACGTGGTGGCATAGAGACAGCTGTGGAGAGTGTAAAGTGGCTAACGTGGTTGCATAGAGACAGCTGTGGAGAGAGTAAAGTGGATAACGTGGTGGCATAGAGACAGCTGTGGAGAGAGTAAAGTGGCTAACGTGGTGGCATAGAGACAGCTGTGGAGAGAGTAAAGTGGATAACGTGGTGGCATAGAGACAGCTGTGGAGAGAGTAAAGTGGATAACGTGGTGGCATAGAGACAGCTGTGGAGAGAGTAAAGTGGATAACGTGGTGGCATAGAGACAGCTGTGGAGAGAGTAACGTGGATAACGTGGTGGCATAGAGACAGCTGTGGAGAGAGTAAAGTGGATAACGTGGTGGCATAGAGACAGCTGTGGAGAGAGTAAAGTGGATAACGTGGTGGCATAGAGACAGCTGTGGAGAGAGTAAAGTGGATAACGTGGTGGCATAGAGACAGCTGTGGAGAGAGTAAAGTGGATAACGTGGTGGCATAGAGACAGCTGTGGAGAGAGTAAAGTGGCTAACATGGCGGCATAGAGACAGCTGTGGAGAGAGTAAAGTGGCTAACATGGCGGCATAGAGACAGCTGTGGAGAGAGTAAAGTGGCTAACGTGGCGGCATAGAGACAGCTGTGGAGAGAGTAAAGTGGCTAACATGGCGGCATAGAGACAGCTGTGGAGAGAGTAAAGTGGATAACATGGTGGCATAGAGACAGCTGTGGAGAGAGAGTAAAGTGGCTAACATGGCGGCATAGAGACAGCTGTGGAGAGAGTAAAGTGGATAACGTGGTGGCATAGAGACAGCTGTGGAGAGAGTAAAGTGGATAACGTGGTGGCATAGAGACAGCTGTGGAGAGAGTAAAGTTGATAACGTGGTGGCATAGAGACAGCTGTGGAGAGAGTAAAGTTGATAACGTGGTGGCATAGAGACAGCTGTGGAGAGAGTAAAGTGGATAACGTGGTGGCATAGAGACAGCTGTGGAGAGAGTAAAGTTGATAACGTGGTGGCATAGAGACAGCTGTGGAGAGAGTAAAGTGGATAACGTGGTGGCATAGAGACAGCTGTGGAGAGAGTAAAGTGGCTAACGTGGTTGCATAGAGACAGCTGTGGAGAGAGTAAAGTGGATAACGTGGTGGCATAGAGACAGCTGTGGAGAGAGTAAAGTGGCTAACGTGGTGGCATAGAGACAGCTGTGGAGAGAGTAAAGTGGTAAAATATGAAAAGGTTAGAAGTGAAATAGATCTATATGAAATGAAAGACGAAAAGGTTAGAAGTTGAAATAGATCTAGATGAAATGAAAGATGAAAAGGTTAGAAGTTGAAATAGATCTAGATGAAATGAAAGATGAAAAGGTTAGAAGTGAAATAGATCTATATGAAATGAAAGACGAAAAGGTTAGAAGTTGAAATAGATCTAGATGAAATGAAAGATGAAAAGGTTAGAAGTTGAAATAGATCTAGATGAAATGAAAGATGAAAAGGTTAGAAGTGAAATAGATCTAGATGAAATGAAAGATGAAAAGGTTAGAAGTTGAAATAGATCTCTAGATAAAGTAAACATGTTAAACAGAAGTGTTGTGGTTGTCTCTTGTGTTGATACTCATGATGTCTGTGCTGACTTCTCTGTCCAGGGATTTGCAGACAAGAACTACCGGCTAAGACGGAAGGAGATAGCCGATATCGCGTTTGAGTACCGCTAGTAAGATCTTGTCCATTGTGTTGTCCTTAACGTTTATTTTAGTCCTATTTATAAATATGGAGTCTGTAGAAATGTGGTTTTACAGAAGAATGTTGAGAATACCATGGACAGCTAAGAAGAGTAATGAAAACGGTCTGAAAGAGGTCAAAGCAAAAAGAGAGCTAATTTCCAATATTAGGAAGAAACAAACATCATTTTTTGGCCATGTAATGAGAAGAGAATAACGGGAATATAATGTAACAACTGGAAAAAATGAGGGACGAAGAGATAGAGGGAAGCAAAGAGAAAAAAATACTGACAGCTTAAGAGAATGGCTTGGCAGAAGGTCAACAACAGAAATGATAAATAACTGTTGAGATCGAAAGTTGTGAAGAGACAGGATCGCCTACACCAGCAGGCCCGTTACTTGATGATGATGATTGGTAAAAAACGTTATATTTATGTTTGCTTAATTCTAGCCATTGTTTCACTATTTGTTGTGTTTCTTTTTCATGTGTTTTCTCATGTCTTCAATTTACTTAACAATTTGTGTGTGTGTATATTTTTGTTTCAAATGTTTTATTGTCTAGTGCTACTTCTCCTTATGTTTTATTGTCTAGTGCTACTTCTCCTTATGTTTTATTGTCTAGTGCTACTTCTCCTTATGTTTTATTGTCTAGTGCTACTTCTCCTTATGTTTTATTGTCTAGTGCTACTTCTCCTTATGTTTTATTGTGTAGTGCTACTTCTCCTTATGTTTTATTGTCTAGTGCTACTTCTCCTTATGTTTTATTATGCCTAGTATTACTTTCTATTATGATTATTATGTTTAGTGTTACTATATTTTCTAGTATTACATTTCTTATTATATTATTATTATTTTATTTATATTATGACATTATTTTTATATCTAATGTTACTTTCTCTTTATGTTTTTTTGTCTAGTATTTCTTTCATCAATATTTTCCTGTATATATTTCTCTCTTTATCGTTTTCTTTGTTTATTATCTATCTCTGTGTTTTCACCATTTCTAGTATTCTCTCTACCTCACCTCTCTATATTCTTCTTTCACGTTTTCCCCCAGTATTTATTATTTATAATTAACATTCTCAGTATGTCTATTAATATATTATTTTTTGTGTATTAACTTTTGTGTTTCCTAGTATATCTATTTTATGCTGTTTTATGTTTTGCTGCTTCTTGTGTTTCTTTTTAATTTTCTCCGTCGATGTGTCACCTTTTTGTGTACAATTGACTGTTGGGAAAGGAGAAACAGAAACTGTTGGAGATGAGAGTAGTCGCGAGCCTCGGTTAACAGGGGAATAACAGCATCTTTGAAAAGTATTCTTGCCAATAATGAAATAGGAATATAGACAATGACGTAAAAGTGATGACAATAATGAAATAGGAATATAGACAATGACGTGAAAGTGATGACAATAATGAAATAGGAATATAGACAATGACGTAAAAGTGATGACAATATTGAAATAGGAATATAGACAATGACGTAAAAGTGATGGCAATAATGAAATAGGAATATAGACAATGACGTAAAAGTGATGACAATAATGAAATAGGAATATAGACAATGACGTAAAAGTGATGACAATAATGAAATAGGAATATAGACAATGACGTAAAAGTGATGACAATATTGAAATAGGAATATAGACAATGACGTAAAAGTGATGACAATATTGAAATAGGAATATAGACAATGACGTAAAAGTGATGACAATATTGAAATAGGAATATAGACAATGACGTAAAAGTGATGACAATAATGAAATAGGAATATAGACAATGACGTAAAAGTGATGACAATATTGAAATAGGAATATAGACAATGACGTAAAAGTGATGACAATAATGAAATAACAGACATATAATACACAACACTTGTTGTGTGTGTGAGAGAGAGAGAGAGAGAGAGTGAGAGAGAGAGAGAGAGAGTGAGAGAGTGGCAAACTAAAAATTAAAAAAAGCAGTTACTATGCTTTTCGTTAACAAAAGTTAAAAAAAAAAAGTCAAATCAGATTAATTGTAGAAGAAATTCATGTGCTCATGTTGGTAGGTATCCTAGTACTTAGATAAATAACATAACAATAAACACTGGCAACATAGAAGTCATCACGAGGAGGAAGACAAGTACAGGTGTTTGACGTAGAATATTAAGTTATGAAACAAGTAACAAAAAAACAAAAACAACTTCTGATATTTGAGAATAACATTCTCTGAAGATGGTAAAGTCGATAAGGAAATAGACATCCGATGTGACAAGATAAACCAAGTATAGAGACACCTGTACCCTATACTTGAACATGAAGCAGTCAGTACCCATTAACACCAAGAAACATCTTATGTATATTCATTCCAGTATTAAACAGACTTGAGAAGAGCAATATGGTCCGCACCCACCTCCCTGGAAGAGAAACTATATGGGGCAATCGAATCACTTAAACAGACAGCTGACTTCATGAGAGAGTCTGGAATCCTACTCTGATTGAGTCTTGATCGCAGAGAGAGAGAAAGATTCCAATATTGTGCTATCAATGCCAAACATGGTCACTTACGTCTAAGCATAAAAGAAAGATTGTCACCACAGAAATGAGATGTCTGAGAAAAGCGCTTGGTGTGATCAGAAAAGACAGAATCAGTAATGATATTGTAAGAGAAAGAGAAGGCACTGAGCCAATCATAAGCTACATACAGAAACAACAAATAAACTGGTTTGTCCATCTAGAAAGAATGCTGTGGCGATTCCTTACCACACAAAATAAGAGGAGAAAGGAGAAGAGCAAGAGGCAGACCAAGAGTAAGATGGACAGACATTAAAGAAACGCTACAACAACAACAGACAGTGGTTGAACCGACAGTTGGGCGAGATCAAGAAATGTGTATCTGCCTCGACACTCCGACACGAGCAAGGGAAGCAGAAGATGAACCATGCTTAGAATTTCTGAGTTGCATATGTGCTTGTAGTCCAAGTTGTTTCTGTTTAGTGTTGTTTATTTATCATTGCGTCATTTGTTTATGATTTGATCTACAGTGGTCACGTGATCCCAAGAGTTGAATACACAGAGGAAGAGAACGCCACCTGGTAGGTAAACAATAACAAGGGAAGTCATCCTAGAGAGTGTTTCCTAGAAAGACGGATTCTCGTGTTTATCTACCCTGCTATAAGACACTATTGTGGGCATTACCCCACTGAACAAACTGTCCTCAATCTTTAATTTGTCTGCATTTTATTCCGCCCTTAAAATACGGCTTCCTTTGCTAAAATCGTGCACACACAAATCTATTAGCAGATTGCAATCAAAAAGAATTATATATATATATATATTATGGGAGTTAAGATGGGCACAGCCAGAAATGAGAAACTTGGTGGCCGTGTAAGAAGACTTATCAACCAACATAGAACTGGAGTCGTCAGTCGCTGGACACTGAGGGAATTGCTGAGGAGGGGATCTGAGCACCTATGGACATGTTCGGAGTGCAATGATGATGACCCGCAAATAACTCAATAACTCAATATATTATAACAAAGAGCGACCATAAGAACTGGAAATCAATTAGGAATGTTTCAACAAATAAAACACGGTGTTAGGCAAGGTTGTGTGCTATCACCAGATTTGTAAAATATGTATAGTGAGATTATTTTAAGATTCATAAGGGACATGATTGAAATAACACTTGGAGGTCATAATATAAATAATCCGAGTTATGCTGATGATACAGTCTTAATCGTTAAGAGAGTTACAAGAAATGTTAGACATTGTTGTGAAGGAAAGCAAAAATAAAGGACTCAGCCTTAATAGCAAAAAGGCAGAAGTAATGGTAACGACAAAGAAGAAGAAATCACCGCAATGCACAATAAAGACAAGTGGAACAATATTAAAACAGGTAAATGAATTTATATATCTGGGTAAATTGTTAACCTCAGATAGTAGATGTACAACAGAGGTGAGATGCAGAATGACTCAGGCAAAAGCAGCTTTCCAAAAAATGAGGAAGATACTATGCAATCCATTTTTGACAATAGAAACAAGAAATAGAGTTCTTAAATGTTATATTGAGTAAGGGTGGGGGGGGGGGGGTGTGGGGGGGTGGGGAACAGGCAAACAATTCCAGAGCTGCGGTAAAGCTGGCAGCAGCAGCAAGTAGTGGCGTGTGACGCACACTCCTACAAGGTATGGTGACAGCTTTACAGAAAAAGGAACACACACAAAATTATGACGTTTCGGCCAACATGCAGCCTTCTTCAGAAAACGAAAACAACACAAACGAACAAGGAAATAAAGGTAAACTCTACTACATTTAGAATGAGTGTACAGGCAGTCTGGAATCCTAATATGATTGAGTCTTGATCGCAGAGAGAGAGAGAGAGAGAGAGAGAGAGAGAGAGAAAAGAAAGATGTGCTACATCAACATCATCAAGTACCGGGCCTACTGGCGTAAATGATCATGTCTCTCAACAATTTTTGATCTCGACAGTTCTTTATCATTTCTGTTGTTGACTTTCTGCCAAGCCATTCTCTTAAGCTGTCTGGTATTTTCTCTCTTTGCTTCCCTCTCTCTCTTCGTCCCTCAATTTTTCCAGTTGTGCTACATATCGGTGGATAAAAATTGAGAATATGTAAAAATGAATCCGCTAAAATATATATAACATTAAACCAAGACTTAACCTAGGCAAGATCCAAACGTTTCCATTGAGTAGATGGTTGTAAGTCACATGGGATGAGACATGAGAGGGGGGGGGGGTGGAATCAGTTACGTGATTAGACTAGAAGTCGGATGAGATTTGAAGGTATGAGGTGTGAGAGGGAGTCAAGAATGACACGGGTAGAGACATGAGATAGAGAAGTGTGTACTATGAAGTGAAAACGAACGTACAAAGCCGGACGCGACTCAGGTAACAAGGAGAGAAATGAGTCGGAATAGTGGGATGATGGAGGACTGGCATACAGGGCGGTAGAGTGTCAGAGAGGAGTTGTATACAAGCAGCTATATGGATATTGGATCATGGAGGACTGGCATACAGGGCGGTAGAGTGTTAGAGAGGAGTTGTATACAAGCAGCTATATGGATATTGAATAAAGGGAACAAAATGGGACAGTAAGGTAAAAATGGAATATAAAATGACAGAATATATATGTATTGATATATATATGGCCCTTTTCGTCTTGTCAGATGGTCTAGTGGAGGCTATTGCGTATTTTTTTGAGGTATTGTTTTTGCCGAACAGCTTCTCTCGTGGCTAATTCTACCAGTGTTTGACAAACACACGCGGTCACATAATGAACAGGTCAGGCCCGCTGGTCCACAGGGTTTACCATCCTTTTTCATGAGTCTCTTCTCTTCTAAGTCCTGTCTTAGAACAGTCTCAAATGTTGTTATACCGTTCCTTATACATGCTCTCCATGATGTGCGATCACTTGCCAGATGTTGCCAGTCGTTTTCACAGATGGAGAAGTCTTTCAGAGATGATTTGCAGATATCTCTATATCGTAGTTTAGGTCTGCCGATTTGTCGTTTTCCGTGTTTTAGCTCGCCATATAGTATTTGCCTAGGAATGCGTTTTTCTTCCATCCGTTGGACATGCCCCAGCCATCTTAGCCTTCGACTTCTGAGCATCGACATGATTGTTAGGGTCTTAGCACGTTGCAGGACAGTTAAGTTGGTTATTTTGTCCTGCCATTGATAATACATACATATATGATAATAAATGTAAGTGGAGAACAGGCGAAAGACAGCAGTGCTGCTGTAATGATAGATATAAGTTGGTAAATAGGAATCACCTAAATAAAGTTATGAAGCAAGTGAAATCTTCAGACATCTTGATTGTAATGGGTGACCATAATTTTTATAGACCTTCGGCACATGATTTTTGGGATAATGTGGTCGGTATTACGCCCGTGCCGCTTTACTTTCACAGACAGAAAATCCGGTAACCATTTAAGGCTGGGTGAACCCGAAAGCCGTCAGTTGGGATCGAACCCTATCTCTTGTCCTTTGTAGTCCAGTTCACTAACCACTGAGCTATCGCGGCCCCAGAGAGATCTTGTGCATATGTTGTAAAGGTCATACCACCAACGAAGAAGTGAGGAATCAACTGCAGCGACCCAGAAGAGCGATTGAAGAGTTACTGTCAAACGATAACAAGGAATATAACGATATGGGCATGTTTCAAGATCTACAGGCCATGCTAGGGCTCTCATTGCAGGGCGCAGTCTCAAGATCTACAGGCCATGCTAAGGCTCTCATTGCAGGGCGCAGTCTCAAGCAAAGGAAGACAGAGCAGATATAGAAGTTAATGGGAAGATAACATCAGAGAATGTACAAGTTGTAAACTTTGTCACAACTCAGGCATGATCTCTCTTAATCGTGACGGGTGTAAGATACCAAGGAAGGATCTCTCTTAATCGTGACGGGTGTAAGATACTCAGGAAGGATCTCTCTTAATCGTGACGGGTGTAAGATACTCAGGAAGGATCTCTCTTAATCGTGACGGGTGTAAGAAACTCAGGAAGGATCTCTCTTAATTGTGACGGGTGTAAGAAACTCAGGAAGGATCTCTCTTAATTGTGACGGGTGTAAGAAACTCAGGAAGGATCTCTCTTAATTGTAGCGGTTGGAAGAAAAGCAGGAAGGATCTCTTAATCGTAATGGTTGGAAGAAACTCTTCTTCCTCTTTTCTTTTTTCACTGATACCTAAAAGGTGTCGTGGTTTATATCATTTGTCGTTCTTGAGCTGCTCGAACTTTTTGAATTAGTGATTTTCCTTTGTTGTTACATGTCTCTGTCACTGCATCTATCCATCTTCTTCTGGGTCTTCCTCTTGGTCTTTTCCCATGCATTCTCGAGAAGAACGCCCTTGATGGTGATTGGTGAGGATTCATTCTGACAGGTGGCCAAACCATTTAAGTTGTTGTTATTCTATATATTCTTGGCAGGGTTTTGTTCCTACTATTTTTCTTATGGTTTCATTTGGTATTCTATCTCTTCTTGTGTTGTTTGTTACTTTTCTCAAGCATCGCATCTCACATGTATTGATCTTTCTTAAATGGGATTTAGAAAGGGTCCATGTTTGACTTTCATAGCACAAAGTTGGTATGAAAATGCTATTTATCATTTGTTGTTTAGCTGGCATAGAAATGTTTGGATGTCTTAGCAATGGTGAAAGCTGGTATGCGACAGCATTTGCTTTTTGTATTCTCATGTCAATTTCTCTGTCTAGTTTTCCCATCTTCTGTGAACATTGTGCCTAAATACTTGAATTCCTCTACTTGTTTTATTTCTTTATCTTTGATCTTAATGTTTAATGGGTGTATTAATTTACTTATTCTTATAGCCTCTGTCTTTGCTGTGTTAATTTTCATATTGTAGTTTGTGCAGCTTTTATCTAGAGATGTTAAATGCTGTTGTAGCAGGTTTTCATCCTCATATATTAGACTCAGGAATGATCTCTCTTAATCGAAATTGTTGGAGGAAAATTAAGGTAGAATGTTATCAAAAGCGCCTTAACGACCGTCAAACTGATGATGACGATGATGATTGTGATAATGATAAGTAAAGTAAAGAAAAGTAAAGAGCCCCGTCACGCCAAGTGGCGTATTTGGAAAATGGTGTTAGTGACCATAATTTGTACAGACCTTCAGCACATGATTTTTGGGGTAATGTGGTCGGTATTATGCCTGCGCCGCTTCACTTTCCCAGAAAAAAATCCGGTACCACCGGCTGGGTGAACCTGGAAGCCGTCGATCAGGATCGAACCCGACCTCTTGTCCTTTGTAATCCAGTTCACTAACCAGCGAGCTATCGCGGCTCCCTCTGATAATGATGAACGAAATGTAATGCATCATCATCATCGAGTGTCGTCTCCGCATCGAAGGTTGGCTACCATGGAACGCCATTCCACTCTGTCTCTTTGATGGTGCAGATTGTCATAGGTTGACTTGTCCATCTTTTGATGTTACTCGTCCTTGTTAGTCTTGGTCTGCCTCTGCCTCTTTTACCTTGTATTTTCCCTTCCAATATTACTTTTAGTAGGCCGTTGATCTTTTAACACGCCCCAAAAATTTCATTTGTCTTGTTCTAATTGTGTTTAGTAGCTCTCTTCTCATTTTTAGTTGTTTTAAAACTTCATCGTTTATTTTCTTTCATTCCATCCAATTCTGCTTCTACCATAAGATTTTCTAATTTACCTTGTTGGTATAAGGTCCTAACATTCCATGTAGCTATTTTTAATTCGTTCCTAAGACAATAGTTACAATTCCTCTCCATGGCTTTAATCGGAATGTTACGTGATGAGGCTCCAATCTCGTGAACGGTGGTCTGCCATATTCGTCAATGCAATGTATAGATGGTATTATAAACGATACAAGAGTACGAAGGCAATAGCAGTCTGATCTCAACGCCATTTTTAAATATCTTCAGGTGTCATGTGTACCGGAAGCTGAAGGAGCTCTATCCGAGCCACGCCTGCCGAGAGCACATCGAGGTCTTCAACACGCTGGAACACGAGGGCGGGTACAGTGAGAGCAATATACCTCAGCTGGAAGATGTGTCCAACTTCTTGAAACGTGAGGATGGAGGGAATGAGTGAGGATGGAGGGAATGAGTGGGGATGGAGGGAATGAGTGGGGATGGAGGGAATGAGTGGGGATGGAGGGAATGAGTGGAAATTGAGGGAATGAGTGGGGGTGGAGGGAATGTTTGGGGATGGTAGGAACGAGTAAAGATGGTGGAAATGAGTGAGGATGATGTGAATGTGTGAGGATGGTGGAAATGAGTGGGAGTGGAGGGAATGAGTGGGGGTAGTGGGAATTAGTGAGGATGGTGGGAATGAGTAAGGAAGGTGATAATGAGTGGGGATTGTGGGAATGAGTGAGGAAGGTGGTAATGAGTGGGGATGATGGGAATGAGTGAGGATGGTGGGAATGAGTGGGGATTGTGGGAATGAGTGGGGATGAGTGAGGATGGTGGGAATGAGTGAGGATGGTGGGAATGAAGGGGGGGGGTGGTGGGGATGAGTGAAGATGGTGGGAATGAGTGAGGATAGTGGGAATGAAGGGGGGTGGTGGGATGAGTAAAGATTTGCGTTACTTACAAGAGGTATAAGTATGTCATTAATTATGTATAGTTACGATCAACCGGTAGCAATACAAGATAACCTGATATATCAAATAGGATTCGGCATCATCATCATGTGCCTTACCGGTTGGCTAAGGCCATCATGCCCTTCCACAATCTTCTATCTACAGTGCATCGTATCAATTCTGTTGTTGACTTATTTCCATGCCATGACACCAAGCTATCTAGTATCTTCTTTCTTTTTCATCAGCGCTCTTTTCTTTTATTTTGCCAGTTGTAACCAAGTATTCCAACTTTCCTCTTCTCATGATGTGCCCAAAAAATATTGATTGTTTCTTTATGATGTTTTTTAAGAGCTCCCTTTTTGTGTTGCCCTCCTTGAGAATGGCCTACATCAGTCTTCTTAGCTGTCCAAGGAACTTTCAACATTCTTCTGAGAAATTCCATCTCTGTGGCCTCTAATCGTCTTTTAATTTGTTTGTCTACTGTCCATGATTCGCTTTCATAGGTCAGAATTGGCTCTATATAGCACGGATGAACTATCTTTCTCACCTCTATTAACATAGACTTGTTTCATAAGATGTTTTTCATTTTCTGAAATGCTATTTTGGCCTGAGCTATTCTGCTTTTTATTTGTCACTTGTTTCAGGTTTGTCCTGTTTATTTTTATGCTACATGATGGTGATGATTGTCTCTTCGATGTTCACTATTCAGACTGAAACACTTCTTGTTGTTTTCTTTTACTATTGTGTCTTTCGTTTCTTGTAGTTCATTCTCTGTCTCTGACATTAAGACTGTGTCATCCTCATGTATAATAGTAATCGTCATCATCAAGTACCGGGCCTGCTGGTTTAGGTGATCATGTCTCTCCACAACTTCCGATCTCGACAGTTATTTATAACTTTTGTTGTTGACCTTCTGCCAAGCCATTCTCTTAAGTTGTATTTTCTCTTTGCTTCACTATATCTCTTTGTCCCTCAATTTTCCCAGTTGTTACAATATATTCCAGCTGTTCCCTTCTCATTACATGGCCAAATAATGATGATTGTTTTTTTCCTAATATTGGAAATTAGCTCTCTTTTTGCTTTGATCTCTTTCAGAAAGTTTTCATTACTCTTCTTAGCTGTCCATGGTATTTTCAACATTTTTCTGTAAAACCACATTTCTACAGCCTCCAGTGATTATTTTGTCTGTTGTCCTATTGTCCAAGATTCACATCCATATGTTAAGACTAGCTCTACATAACATTTAAGAACTCTTTTTCTTGTTTCTATTGTCAAAAATGAATTGTACAGTATCATCCTATTTTTTCGGAAAGCTGCTTTTGCCTGATTAATTCTACACCTTTGTATCTCACATTTGTTGTACATCTACCATCAGAGGTTAACATAGATCCCAGATATCTAAACTCATTTACTTGTTTTGATTTTGTTCCACTTGTCTTTATTATGCATTGCGGTGATGTCTTTCTCTTTGTTGCTAACATTACTTCTATCTATCATTACTACAAATGAAAAGACGGTTAGAGGCCACAGCGATTGGATTTCTCAGAAGAATGTTGAAAGTTCCCTAGACAGGTAAAAAGTACTAATGAAGAAATTATCAAAGAGGGCAACACAAAAAGGGAACTCCTAATAAACATCAGAAAGAAACAATCAACATTTTTAGGGCACATCATGTGAAGAGGAAAGTTATAATACTTGGTTACAACTGGCAAAATACAAGAGAGACCATGGGCGACAAAGAGAGAAAATACTGGATAGCTTGGTGTCATGGCATGGAAAACAGTCAACAACAGAACTGATACCATGCACTGTAGATAGGAGATTGTGGAAGGACGTGATCGGCTACGCCAACCGGTATGGCACATGATAATGATGATGATCATTACTTCTGTCTTTATTTTTGATTTCTTTCACTGTAATGTCTAACATCTCTTGTAACTTATTTTCACTCCTAACCTTAAGACTGTATCATCAGCATATCTTAGATTATTTGTATTATGACCTCCGATTTAATATGATTATATATTTAAACTAGGATGCGTTTTTTGGTGAAGTCCAAGATGGCGGTCTGTTTTCGCCGGCTGGTTGTCAAAGATGCGTAATTTTATTTTCTTGTGTTTCTAAATAAAATAAAAAAATTCAACAGCTGACGGTTTGTCCACGTGTCGACTGTGATTGGCTGTGGCTGGCCAATCTATAACATAGAAACGGGTTCTGGACAATGCGACTGAGTGAGTGCGTGTGAGTCTAGACCATACACATCATCGACTTTCAGCGACAAAAGCAATAATGACGACAGTAAGTATTCAGACGCAGCCCTAAACGACAACATCAGAGAAGGAAAACAAGAAAACGTAAACGTGCTGGTACCATGAGTACACTTCGCTCCTTCGAATGAGTGAGATGGGAGTTAAGATGGGCACAAGACTTCAGCAACCATGAGTCCACGTCACTCCTTCGGATGAACGAGATGGGAGTTAAGATGGGCAGAAACGAAAATCTTAGTGGGCGTATAAGAAGACTTATCAACCAACACAGAACTGGAGTCGTCAGTCGCTGGATGCTGCAGGACATGCTGAGGAGGGTGTCTGAGCCCCTATGGACATTTCGGAATGCAATATGATGACCCGCAAATAAATCAATAACACAATATTTAAAATATTAGACAGGATATTAGAATTCTATCTATTGTCCTTTCGAGGCGAAGACGGCACATAGGGCAGAACCACAATCTCAAAAACAGAAACCTTGCGTGCCAAAATGGCACATATTGCAGAGATCACTGCTTCTAAAATCTATGGCGCTGTTTCCATAACAACGCTTTTTACAACGACAGCTTGTCAAGCCATCGATCAACCTCCTTACTCGCCTCTTACGACATGCCTGGAAGGTCACAGTGCCACTATTCTTTACTTCCCACATAATGAGGCCCCGGTAACACACGGAATTATGCATATAAAAAACAACAATTTAACCAACATAATTTGTTGTTGGAGACAAATAATAATAAATGAATATTATTATAAAGGGAAACTTCCGAGGTAATAATCAGCGAATTAATTCAGAGGAAGTAGAATGTTTGCAGCGTTTTCGTGGCAAGGCGCTGTGCCCACTGAGTATGGGATCGATCCTGCTTCGGTCCATATATTGTTCTTTGTTTTTTTTCTGTTGTTGATTATTTGTAATTTTTTCTGAGTGCTGTAATTGATTTCACAATTGAATTGATTCTCTCTGAATTGATTCATAATTTGTTACTGAGGTCTGCCTATTTTCTAAAGGATGTCATTATTAAATAGATTTATTTTGTGGACGTCTGTTACTATTTTAAAACAATTTTGAATGTGCGCACTTTCCATGCAGGTAAGACAGGATTCCAGCTCCGCCCTGTGGCTGGTCTCTTGACAGCACGTGACTTCCTAGCATCCCTGGCGTTTAGAACCTTCCAGTGTACCCAGTACGTCAGACACGGCGCCAAACCAGACCACTCACCTGAGCCGTAAGTTCACAGGAAACACCTTTTTTTAACCTGATTTGATTATACTCTTCTTTCACCGGGAGAGCAAGTTAACATTCCAACCAATGTCACTCCAACACATACACATTCATGGACACGCACACACACGCGCAGCACACACACACACACACATACACACACAAACGCGTGCACAGACATACACCTACAAAAAGGGATAGAAGTAAGAGACGGAAACAAGGGACAGACACACTATTACTTCCATGATTTGTTAAATGAGCCAAATTTAAAGCTGTGAAGAAGCACTAGCCACCTCAATTGTAAATGATAAACAATGATAATAACATGGCATTATGTGATGAGATGTTACACTTAACATCCAATGTCATCACATGCTACACAATGATTAGCCTACCTTTTCTTCTAATCCTCAGGGACTGCATCCACGAATTACTGGGTCACGTGCCCATGCTTGCGGACCCTAAGTTCGCACAGTTCGCTCAGGAGTTGGGTCTCGCCACACTAGGAGTCAGCGATGAGAACATTGAGAAATTCTCTACGGTAAGATTGTCCTACACATGTCGACCATTCGTTATTGTAGCGAGACACGCTCCTTTAAACCTCAGATTAAACCAAGAAATGGCTGTTTTTCATTATGCACAGTTGCTTGTTTTAATGACAAAGTGGCTTTTTTGTTCTAATGCTGTACACTATTTTTGGATGAATATCAACTGACTCTAGTACATTTCCGGAGCAGCGATAGCTCAGTGGCTAGTGAACTGGACTAGAAAGAACAAGAGGTCGGTTTCGATCCTGATCGACGGCTTCTGTGTTCAGTCAGCTTTAAATGGGTACTGGATTTTTTTTCTGGGAAAGTAAAGCGGGGAGTAATACCGACCACATTACACCAAAAATCATGTGCCAAAGAGCTATAAAAAATACGGCCACTAACTCCATTTACGTCACGTGGCGTGACGGGGCTGTTTACTTTTACTTACTAATACATTTCCCTTATTTTTAAAAGTAAGATAATAAGAGAGGGGTTCCAACTAGTGACACAACACAACAATATTGTCTTTGCTAATTTTTGTTGTTGTTGTAATTGTGGCGTTCTAGTTGACGAAACCTTTTGAGAAGAAATGTTTGAAAGATTGAGAAAGATGACATTGTTTGATGTGAACTATTCCATATTTTTTTATCGCACATAGCAAGAATGATAGATACAGGTTCTTGTATCTCAAGTAGGTCGTCTCTAGTAGATCGTCTCTAGTAGATCGTCTCTAGTTGGTCGTTTCTAGTTGGTCGTCTCCAGTAGGTCGTCTCTAGTAGGTCATCTTTAGTAGGTCATCTCTTGTAGGTCACCTCTAGTAGGTCGTCTCTAGTAGGTCGTCTCTAGTAGGTCGTTTCTAGTAGATCATCTCTAGTAGATCGTCTCTAGTTGGTCGTCTCCAGTAGGTCGTCTCTAGTAGGTCATCTTTAGTAGGTCATCTCTTGTAGGTCACCTCTAGTAGGTCGTCTCTAGTAGGTCATCTCTAGTAGGTCGTCTCTAGTAGGTCGTTTCTAGTAGATCGTCTCTAGTAAATCGTCTCTAGTAGGTCACCTCTAGTAGATCGTCTCTAGTAGGTCACCTCTAGTAGATCGTATCTAGTAGGTCATCTCTAATAGGTCGTCTCTAGCAGGTCGTTTCTAGTAGATCGTCTCTAGTAGATCGTCTCTAGTAGGTCGTCTCTAGTTGGTCATATCTAGTAGGTCGTCTCTAGTAGGTCATCTCTAGTAGGTCATCTCTAGTAGGTCGTCTTTAGTAGGTCATCTCTAGTAGGTCGTCTCTAATGAGTCATCGCTAGTAGGTCATCTCTAGTAGGTCATATTTAGTAGGTCATCTCTAGTAGATCGTCTCTAATTGAGCGTCTCTAGTAGGTCATCTCTAGTTGGACATCTCTAGTAGGTCGTCTCTATAAGGTCATCTCTAGTAGGTCGTTTCTAGTAGGCCGTCTCTAGTAGATCATCTCTAGTAGGTCGTCTCTAGTAGATCATCTCTAGTTGGTCGTCTCTAGTAGATCATCTCTAGTAGGTCGTCTCTAGTAGGTCATCTCTAGTAGGTCGTCTCTAATAGGTCGTCTCTAGTAGGTTATCTTTAGTAGGTCATATGTAGTAGGTCATCTCTAGTAGATCGTCTCTAGTTGGTCGTCTCTAGTAGATCGTCTCTAGTAGGTCATCTCTAGTTGGTCATCTCTAGTTGGTCATCTCTAGTAGGTCGTCTCTATAAGGTCATCTCTAGTAGGTCGTTTCTAGTAGGCCGTCTCTAGTAGATCATTTCTAGTAGGTCGTTTCTAGCAGGTCGTTTCTAGCAGGTCGTTTCTAGTGGGTCATCTCTAGTAGGGCATCTTTAGTAGGCCGTCTCCAGTAGATCGTCTCTAGTAGATCGTCTCTAGTAGGTCGTCTCTAGTTGGTCGTCTCTAGTTGGTCGTCTCTAGTAGATCAACTCTAGCAGGTCGTCTCTAGTAGGTCATCTCTAGTAGGTCGTCTCTAGTAGGTCGTCTCTAGTAGGTCGTCTCTAATAGGTCATCTCTAGAATGTCATATCTAGTAGGTCGTCTCCAGTAGATCGTCTCTAGTAGGTCGTCTCTAGTTGGTCATATCTATTAGGTCATCTCTAGTAGGTCATTTCTAGTAGGTCATTTCTAGTAGGTCGTCTCTAGTAGGTCGTCTCTAGTATATCGACACTAGTAGATCGTCTCTAGTTGGTCGTTTCTAGTAGATCACCTCTAGCAGGTCGTCTCTAGTAGGTCATCTCTAGTAGGTCGTCTCTAGTAGGTTTGTCTCTAGTTGGTCGTCTCTAGAAAATCATCTCTAGTAGGTCGTCTCCATTAGGTCATCTCTAGTAGATAGTCTCTAGTAGATCGTCTCTAGAAAGTCATCTCTAGTAGGTCATCTCTAGAGGTCGTCTCTAGTAGGTCCTCTCTAGTAGGTCATCTCTAGTAGGTCATCTCTAGTAGGTCGTCTCTAGTAGTTAATCTCTAGTAGGTCATCTCTGGTCGGTCGTCTCTAATAAGACATATCTAGTAGGTAGTCTCTAGTAGGTCGTCTCTAATAGTTAATCTCTAGTAGGTCATCTCTAGTATTTCGTCTCTAGTAGGTCATCTCTAGTAGGTTGTCTCTATTAGGTAATATCCAGTAGATCGTCTCTAGTAGATCTTCTTTAGTAGGTCATCTCTATGAGGTCATCTCTAGTAGATTATCTTTAGTAGGTCATCTCTAGGAGGTCATCTCTAGTAGGTCATCTTTAGTAGGTCGTCTGTAGTAGGTCGTCATTAGTAGGTCGTCTCTTGTAGATAATCTCTAGTAGGTCATCTCTAGTAGGTCATCTCTAGTAGGTCATCTCTAATAGGTCGTTTCTAGTAGGTTATCTCTGATAAATCGTCTCTAGTAGGTCGTCTCTATTAGATAATCTCTAGTATACTATCTCTAGTAGATCATCTCTAGTAGGTCATCTCTAGTAGGTCATCTCTAGTAGGTCGTCTCCAGCAGGTCGTCTCTTGTAGGTCGGCTCTAGTAGGTCGTCTCTAATAGGTCATCTCTCGTAGGTCGTCTCTAGTAGGTCGTCTCTAGTATATCATCTCTAGAAGGTCGTCTCTAGTAGGTCATCTCTTTTAGGTCATCTCTAGTACGTCATCTCTAAAGGTCGTCTCTAGTAGGTCATCTCTAGTAGGTCATCCCTAGTAGGTCATCTCTAGTAGGTCGTCTCTAGTAGATCATCTCTAGTAGGTCGTCTCTAGTAGGTCGTCTCTAGTAGGTCTTCAATAGTAGGTCATCACTAGTAGGCAGTCTCTAGTAGGTCGTCTCTAGTGAATCATTCAGGGTGAGCACAAAAACAATGCTTGATTTACCAGGAAATCAGAACAAACTGGTTGATTCCAGAACTAGCTGTCGAGAGTGGTGACTACCTTTCCCAGCAAGACGGGTCGACAACGCACTGGCGTATCGCTGTCCACAAAGTTCTCAGCGAGGTACTGATAAACACATGGATTGGCTGGACAAAATGACCTGGCGTTCTGCAAGTGGCCCCTGAGACCAAAGGACCTAACATTTTGTGACTTTTTCTTTCTTTGGGAGATTACGGGAATGACCTATTGCCTCCAGCATCGGCAACCCTGGATGATGTGTAGCAAACATCCCTGATGCTGTACACCTGATCACGATGGATATGCTGTAGAAGAGCTGGTCCGAGCTAGATCATCGCATGTATGTTTGTCGAGTAACGGCTGGGGCGCACATGGAGCAAGTGTGATAACAACCGAAACCATATCAGAACTTAATGACTTGATGCAACTGTAGCCACTAATGTGTAAGAATAGTCCAATAATGTTACATTTTATATCTGATGGCAATCACGGATTGTTTTTGTACTGACCCTGTGTAAGACAATCATTGTTAATAATTAACTTCTGGTACACAAGTACCAGGCTTTGGTATAAGACGGATGTGTCGGGACGAATGGCGCAGATATCGCGGCTTGACATCAACTAGCGACAAGGCGTATTCTTTACAAATTAACGTCATTTTAAGGGCAGACGTTGAAGGGTGGTAGTCATTGACTGAGAGCTGAAGAGGAATAAGTCAAGTCTGCTAAGTTCTGTCCTATTTTCTCATCATCATCGAGTGCCATCTCCTCAACGAAGGTTGGCTACCATGGAGCGCCATTCTGCTCTGTCTCTTGCTTTGATGGTGCAGGTTGTCATAGGCTGGTTTGTCCATCTTTTGATGTTACTCGTCCATGTTCGTCTTGGTCTGCCTCAGCTTCTTTACCTTGTATTTTCCCCTCCAAGATTACTTTTACTAGGCTGTTGTGTCTTTTAACAGAACCCAAAAATCTCATTTGTCTTGTTTGAATTGTGTTTAGTAGTTCTCTTTTCATTTTTAGTTGTTTTAAGACTTCATCGTTTGTTTTCTTTTCCTTCCATCCAATTCTATCTATTCTTCTATATATCCACATTTCAAAGGCTTCAATTCTCTGTTCTGTTTTCTTGTCTAATATCCATGTTTCTGCACCATATAGGAATGTTGAGAAGACATAACATTTTGCTATTCTTAGTTTTAGCCCTGGTGTTATTTGTTTTGATGTTTGTATGTTCTTCATGACATTAAAATTACTTTTGGCCATTCCTATTCTTTTGTTTATTTCAGTTGTACATTTTCCATCACTGGTCATAGCACGTCCAAGGTAGCTGTAGTTCTGAACTGCCTCCAGGTCTATTCCTTCTATTTTGATTTTCTAGAAACAGCAAACTCCAACGTTACTGCTCCAACCAACTGTACCACGTCACATCGTGGTTACATTACTATTTGTCTATGTTACTGTTCAACAATGAGGGACACATAAATAATTGATGTGTGTGACCAGCAAGCTACGGGAACTATTATTACGTTTATTTCCTTCCGTAATGGAGGACAGAACGTTTACGGGTTCAACGAAAATATAAGCTAAATTTCAGTTCAGCACATTCACTAAAGGGAAGTAATAAATTGCAATGTGATGATAAAGGGAGGTAAATGTAATATAATTAGTTTTATTATAAAATGATGTGTTTCTATTATTTCTTTGATAGCAAATTCTGTATTATTATCATTAAGGTAACAACCATTAGAACAGCAAGCATCATAGAACACGTTGTACAAAAATACTTAACATTTTAATAATAAAATTAGCTCAACCATCATCAAGTCGCGTGTTATAAGCAGAACGTTGCATTCACTACAGTCCGTTAGAAAGAATCTCTGTCTCTAATAAGATCTCCAACAGAACGTTGCATTCACTACAGTCCGTTAGAAAGAATCTCTGTCTCTAAAAAGATCTCTCACAGAACGTTGCATTCACTACAGCCCGCCTGAAAGAATCTCTGTCTCTAATAAGATCTCCAACAGAACGTTGCATTCACTACAGTCCGTTAGAAAGAATCTCTGTCTCTAAAAAGATCTCTCACAGAACGTTGCATTCACTACAGCCCGCCTGAAAGAATCTCTGTCTCTAATAAGATCTCCAACAGAACGTTGTATTCACCACAGCCCGCCTGAAAGAATCTCTGTCTCTAATAAGATCTCCAACAGAACGTTGCATTCACCACAGCCCGCCTGAAAGAATCTCTGTCTCTAATAAGATCTCCAACAGAACGTTGCATTCACCACAGCCCGCCTGAAAGAATCTCTGTCTCTAATAAGATCTCCAACAGAACGTTGCATTCACTACATCCCGCCTGAAAGAATCTCTGTCTCTAATAAGATCTCCAACAGAACGTTGCATTCACTACAGTCCGTTAGAAAGAATCTCTGTCTCTAATAAGATCTCCAACAGAACGTTGCATTCACTACAGTCCGTTAGAAAGAATCTCTGTCTCTAATAAGATCTCCAACAGAACGTTGCATTCACTACAGTCCGTTAGAAAGAATCTCTGTCTCTAACCAGATCTCCAACAGAACGTTGCATTCACTACAGCCCGCCTGAAAGAATCTCTGTCTCTAATAAGATCTCCAACAGAACGTTGCATTCACTACAGTCCGTTAGAAAGAATCTCTGTCTCTAATCAGATCTCCCACAGAACGTTGCATTCACCACACCCCGTCTGAAAGAATCTCTGTCTCTAATCAGATCTCCCACAGAACGTTGCATTCACTACAGTCCGTTAGAAAGAATCTCTGTCTCTAATCAGATCTCCCACAGAACGTTGCATTCACCACACCCCGTCTGAAAGAATCTCTGTCTCTAATCAGATCTCCCGCAGAACGTTGCATTCACCACACCCCGTCTGAAAGAATCTCTGTCTCTAATCAGATCTCCCACAGAACGTTGCATTCACCACACCCCGTCTAAAAGAATCTCTGTCTCTAATCAGATCTCCCACAGAACGTTGCATTCACCACACCCCGTCTGAAAGAATCTCTGTCTCTAATCAGATCTCCCACAGAACGTTGCATTCACCACACCCCGTCTGAAAGAATCTCTGTCTCTAATCAGATCTCCCACAGAACGTTGCATTCACCACAGCCCGTCTGAAAGAATCTCTGTCTCTTGCCAGATCTCCCACAGAACGTTGCATTCACCACAGCCCGTCTGAAAGAATCTCTGTCTCTAATCAGATCTCCCACAGAACGTTACATTCAGCACACCCCGTCTAAAAGAATCTCTGTCTCTAACCAGATCTCCCACAGAACGTCTGAAAGAATCTCTGTCTCTAGCCAGATCTCCCAAAGAACGTCTGAACGAATCTCTGTCTCTAGCCAGATCTTCCACAGAACGTCTGAAAGAATCTCTGTCTCTAGCCAGATCTCCCACAGTACGTCTGAAAGAATCTCTGTCTCTAGCTAGATCTCCCACCTCTTCTGTTTCCATCTTCAGGGTCTCGTTGATGTATTAAAACTACCTTCTTGGCCAGCCCCTTGAGGCGTCTCCCAGGAACCTTCCATTATTGTTCTTTCCACCCCGCTGTGCTTTATGACGTAGCTATAGTATTTTAATTTCCTCTGTAGAATGGGTGTTTATAACCAAGCTCATTTTAATATTTTAATATTTAAACTTGCCTTAAGTGCTCTTTTCATTATCCAATGCATCTTAAGGATTTCTCTGTAGTATATGGTTTCTAGTAAAAGTAAGTAAAGTACCCCCCGTCACGCCAAGTGGCGTATAGGGAAATATGATGTTAGTGAACCTATATTTTACAGACCTTCAGCACATAATTTTTGGGGTAATGTGGTCGGTATTACGCCCGTGCTGCTTTACTTTCCTAGAAAAAAAACCCGGTTCCCATTTAATACTGGTTGAACCCGGAAGCCGTCGGTTGGGATCGAACCCTACCCCTTGTCCTTTGTAGTCCAGTTCACTAATATTTGGTTTCTAAAGAATGAATTTTTCTTCCTTGGTGTTTGCGAGAGTGTCTATGATTCACAAGCTTATGTTGCTAACGGGAAGATATGTCCCCAGTAATATTAATTTGACTGACTGGCAGGTGTTGTGCCCCATGTTCCGCAAGGCGTTTACTTTTTGTGTTTAGCTGTACCAGGTCGTGTAGGTTCTGTACCTAGACTTGTATCACAGTTAAACTTATTACACAAGTGTCCGCTTATTATTTTTAGTTTTGGTATACTCCCTAAACAGGTCAATGAATTTCTCTCTCTCTCTATCTCTCTCTATCTCTCTCTATATCTCTCTCTCTCTCTGCGATCAAGACTCAATCAGAGTAGGATTCCAGACTCTCTCATGAAGTCAGCTGTCTGTTTAAGTGATTCGATTGTCCCATTAAGTTTCTCTTCCAAGGAGGTGGGTGTGGACCACATTGCTCTTCTCAGGTCTGTGTACTGGGGGCAATCCTGTAAAACATGTTTTGTAGTCATATTGTCCAGTGTACAGTGACATAGGCTGGTTGTACCTATTTTGAATTTGGTGAACATGTGATTTCTTATTAAATTGTGGCCAGTGAGTAGGTAAATGAATTTAAATATTTGGGAACTTTGTTAACCTCAGACGGAAGATGTACAAAAGAGGCTTAGGCAAAAGCAGCTTTCCAAAAAATGAAGAAGATACTATACAATCTATTTTTTACAATAGAAACAAGAAAAAGAGTTCTTAAATGTTATGTAGAGCCAGTCTTAACATAGGGCTGTGAATCATGGACCATAGGACAACAGACAAGGAAATCACTCAAGTCTGTAGAAATGTGGTTTTACAGAAGAATGTTGAGAATACCATGGACAGCTAAGAAGAGTAATGAAAATGTTCTGAAAGAGGCCAAAGCAAAAAGAGAGCTAATTTCTAAAGTTTAGAAAGAAACAGTCATAATTTTTTGGCCATGTAATGAGAAGAGAACATCTGGAATATATTGTAACAACTGGGAAAATTGAGGGACGAAGATATAGAGAGAAGCAAAGAGAAAAAATACCAGACAGCTTAAGAGAATGGCTTGGCAGAGGGTCAACAACAGATATGATAAAGAATTATCGAGATCGAAAGTTGTGGAGAGACATGTTCACCTACGCCAGCAGGCTCGGTACTTGATGATGATGATTATTATTATGCTACTCCCTTTGCTTTAGATAAATAAAGAAAGAAAATACTCAAAACCCACAAGTGGATATCGAAGTCGAAGGAACACACATGACATGAAGACACAGCAGCCTACTAAAAGTAATCTTGGAAAGGAAAGTACAAGGTAAAAGAGGCAGACCACGACTAACATGGAGAAGTAACATCAAAGATGGACAGCCTATGACAACCTGCGCTATCAAAGCAAGAGACAGAAAAGAGCGGCGCTTCATGGTAGAAAACCTTCGGTGTGGAGACGGCACTCGATAATGATAATATATATATATATATATATCCCCCAATGTTAACATCATCTCTTTCCCCAATGTTGAAATCACCATTTCCTCCAATGTTGACAACATCACATCCTCCAATGATGACATCATCTCTTCCTCCAATGTTAACATCATCTCTTCCTCCAATGTTGACATCATCTCTTCCTCCAATGTTAACATCATCTCTTCCTCCAATGTTGACATCATCTCTTCTCCCAATGTTAACATCATCTCTTCCTCCAATGTTGACATCATCTCTTCCTCCAATGTTAACATCATCTCTTCCTCCAATGTTGACATCATCTCTTCCTCCAATGTTAACATCATCTCTTCCTCCAATGTTAACATCATCTCTTCCTCCAATGTTGACAACATCACATCCTCCAATGATGACATCATCTCTTCCTCCAATGTTAACATCATCTCTTCCTCCAATGTTAACATCATCTCTTCTCCCAATGTTAACATCATCTCTTCCTACAATGTTAACATCATCTCTTCCCCCAATGTTAACATCATCTCTTCCTTCAATGTTGACATCATCTCTTCCCCCAATGTTAACATCATCTCTTCCCCAATGTTAACATCATCTCTTCTCCCAATGTTAACATCATCTCTTCCCCCAATGTTAACATCATCTCTTCCTCCAATGTTGACATCATCTCTTCCCCCAATGTTAACATCATCTCTTCCCCCAATGTTAACATCATCTCTTCTCCCAATGTTAACATCATCTCTTCCCCAAATGTTAACATCATCTCTTCCTCCAATGTTAACATCATCTCTTCTCCCAATGTTGACATCATCTCTTCCTCCAATGTTAACATCATCTCTTCTCCCAATGTTGACATAATCTCTTCTCCCAATGTTGACATCATTTCTTTCCCGAATGTTGATCTCATTATTTCCTCCAATGTTGACAACATCACATCCTCCAATGTTGAAATCATCTCTTCCTCCAATATTGACATAATAACATCCTCCAATATTGACATCATCACATCCTCCAATGTTGACATCACTTCCTACAATGTTGACATCATCATTCCTCCAATATTGACATCATCACATCCTCCAATATTGACTTCACATCCTACAATGTTGACATCATTTCTTCCTCCTATCACATCCTCCAATATTGACTTCACATCCTACAATGTTGACATCATTTCTTCCTACAATATTGACATCATCAAATCCTCCAATATTGACATCATCACATCCTCCAATATTGACGTCATCACATCCTCCAATATTGACATCATCACATCCTCCAATATTGACATCATCACATCCTCCAATGTTGACATCACATCCTCCAATATTGAAATCATCACATCCTCCAATGTTGACATCATCACATCCACCAATGTTGACATCACATCCTCCAATATTGACATCACATCCTCCAATATTGCCATCACATCCTCCAATATTGACATCATCACATCCTCCAATGTTGACATCACATCCTCCAATATTGAAATCATCACATCCTCCAATGTTGACATCATCACATCCACCAATGTTGACATCACATCCTCCAATGTTGACATCACATCCTCCAATATTGAAATCATCACATCCTCCAATGTTGACATCATCACATCCTCCAATGTTGACATCACATCCTCCAATATTGAAATCATCACATCCTCCAATGTTGACATCATCACATCCACCAATATTGACATCATCACATCCTCCAATATTGACATCATCACATCCTCCAATATTGACATCATCGCATCCTCCAATATTGACATCATCACATCCTCTAATATTGACATCACATCCTACAATGTTGACATCACATCCTACAATGTTGACATCACATCCTACAATGTTGACATCATCTCTTCCTCCAATATTGACATCATCATATCCTCCAATATTGACATCATCACATCCTCCAATATTGACATCATCACATCCACCAATATTGACATCATCACATCCTCCAATATTGACATCATCACATCCACCGATATTGACATCATCACATCCTCCAATATTGACATCATCACATCCACCAATATTGACATCATCACATCCACCGATATTGACATCATCACATCCTCCAATATTGACATCATCACTTCCTTCAATATTGACATCATCACATCCTCCATTGTAGACCAACATCATCACATCCTCTAATGTTGACATCATCACATCCTCCAACATTGACATCATCACATCCTCCAATATTGACATCATCACATCCTCCAATATTGACATCATCACATCCACCAATATTGATATTATCACATCCTCCAATATTGACATCATCACATCCTCCAACATTGACATTATCACATCCTCCAATATTGACATCATCACATCCTCCATTGTAGACCAACATCATCACATCCTCCAATTTTGACATCATCTCTTCCTCCAATATTGACATCATCACATCCTCCAACATTGACATCATCACATCCTCCATTATTGACATCATCACATCCTCCAATATTGACATCAATGACTACAATGTTACTCCGCCATTTTTTATTATTTGTTCTCCGTGTGCTACAGTCTGCAGACATATTTTTCACTGACCGAGAATTGCCTCAAGGAAGCCCTACAAGCATCCATAAATATCAACACTGGTCTACCCTGTGGTGTCTCTCCGTGCCTACATTCCCCATACAATAATTGTTTGTCAATGCGATTGTTGTCCAATTATATATAAACACATATAGAGCCATTTTCTTCTTGTCAGACAGTCTAGTGGAGACTATTGAGTATTTTTTGTTGAGGTTTTGTTTTTCGATCAGCTTCTCTCGTGGCTAATTCTACCAATGTTTGACAAACACACACGACCACAGAATGAACAAGTCAGGCCCACTGATCCACAGGGTTTTCCATTCTTTTTCATGAGTCTTTTCTCTTCTAAGTTTTGCCTTATCACAGTCTCAAATGATGTTACACCGTTCCTTATACATGCTCTCCATGATGTGCGATCACTTGCCAGATGTTCCCAGCCATTTTCACAGATGGAGAAGTCATTCAGAGATGATTTACAGATATCTCTATATCGTAGTTTAGGTCTGTCGATTTGTCTTTTCCCGTGTGTTGGTTCACCATATAGTATTTGCTTGGGAATGCGTTTTTCTTCCATTCGCTGGACACGCCCCAGCCATCTTAATCTTCGACATCTGAGCATCGACATGATTGTTGGGGTCATAGCACATTGCAGGACAGTTAAGTTGGTTATTTTATCCTGCCATTTGATGTGCATTATTCTGCGGAGATATATTTCCTGTGGAAGACATTTAGTCTTTTTTCGTGATTTGAATATGTTGTCCAGGTTTCAGATCCATATAATAGTGTGCTAAGCACACAAGTTTGATATATTAAGAGTTTGGTTTTCAGTATTAGTTTCGTGTTGTTCCAGGCCCTTTCTGTGAGTTTGCCGAAGGTCGTCACCGCCTTACCAATTCGACTGTTTATTTCTTCATCAAGAGAGATGGTTTGAGTAATTGTGGATCCGAGATACGTAAATTTCTGAACTGATTCTAGAGGACAATCTTTTAGAGTAATAGATAGAGGTTTGATGTCGCCTTGGCTTAGTATTACTGTTTTCTGAACATTAATTGACAGTGAAAATAGGTAGCATGCTTTGACCAGGTTGTTGATCAGGGATTGTAGGGTGGCTTCACTATGAGTAACTTGGGCAGCATCGTCAGTAAATAAAAGTTCGTTAAGTAGGGCAACATTTGTTTTTGTTTTTGCTCTTAGTCGTGCTAGGTTGAACAGTGAGACATCTGATCTTGTGAGAATGTAAATATCTCCTGATCTGTTTTCGAAGGTGTAATTTAGCAGGGCAGCACAAAATATACCAAAATGGATGGGGGCGAGGACACATCCCTGTTTCACTCCATTGTTGACTTAAAAACTCTCTGATGAACTCTCATCAAAATTGATTTTAGCATTCATGTTTTCATGAAAGGACATAATCAGCTTAAGTAATTTAGGTGGACAGTATAAGCTTTCTAACACCCTGTAGAGCTCTTCTCTATTTACTGAGTCGAAGGCCTTTGTGAGATCCACAAAGGCAATATAGAGCGACATATTTTGTTCCCGACATTTTTCTTGTAATTGTCTAAGTGTGAAAATCATGTCTATAGTTCCCGGCACTGAAGCCGCATTGAGACTCGGGAAGAACACGTTCTGCAAGTCTATGCAGGCGTTTTAGCATTACTCTCGCAAAAGCCTTGCCGGCTGTGCTAAGGAGAGAGATGCCTCTATAATTATTGATATTACCCCAGTCTCCTTTGTTTTTGTATACCTCTTAGCATTTCTCATATCATGGGGTATTTTTCCTTGTCTCCAGCATTTGATTAACAGTTTGTATAACAACAAACATGCACATAATATTTAGCTATTGATCATACAAATAGATTTATATTGACATATATTATAATGAATAGACTCAACAGCACAGACGCAAAATACAACATGAAAATCAACATCAACAAAACAGAAGTCATGAATATGGGAAAATAGAAACTGAACATAAACATCTATACTATAGAAGACAGGCAACTAAAACAAGTAGAGGAAGTTAAATATCTAGGAAGTTTAGTGACAAACGACAATTCACAAACAGCAGAGATAGAATCAAGATGCAACAAAGCTTGTCAAATCATTGGACAGCTATCACCAGTATTGTCCAACAAGGAAATAACTCTGGAGACAAAACGAGCACTATACAATACAATCTTCATCACAACGTTGTGCTACCAATGCCAGTCCTGGACCCTAGATGCAATAACAATTAAAAAAATAACCTCAACTGAGATGAAATATGTTGGACGAATGACAGGAAACAGTCTGAGAGATAAGATCAGAAATGAAGAACTGAGAAAAAAGCTAGGAATAGTCCGCACCATACAATATATAAGGAAACAACAGATAAAATGGTTTGGCCACGTGATAAAGTAGAAAGATCAAAATACAACACAACAAGCCTTCAATAAACATTGGGAGAACACCAGACCCAAGGGCCTACCACGAAAAAGATGGATTGAATGAATATTTGAAACACTAGGAAACATAACAACAGCAGAGGCGAACAGATGAGCAAAAGACCGCAAATTATATCTCCCTCGACGCTGAAAGGCAGATGAGGAAGGCAAGAAGATGATAAAAGTTTGTTGTTTTGGTGCTAGCACGCGATTTGTTTGAATTATTCTGTGCATATTGAGTCTGGGAGCCGCGACAGCTCAGTGGTTCTACTGGACTACAAAGGACGGGGGGTAGGGTTCGATCACAACCGACGGTTGTTAACCCAGCCTTAAATGGGTATCGGATTTTTTTCTGGGAAAGTGAAGCGGCACGGGCGTAATACCGACCACATTACCCCAAAAATCATGTGCCGAGGGTCTGTAAAGTTTATGGTCACTAACACCATATTTCCTATACGCCACTAGGCGTGACGGGGGTACTTTACTTTTCAAAAAATATATATTGAGTCTGTTTTAGACATATTGAGCGAGTCTGTTTTAGATATGTTGACTCTGTTTTAGATATATAGTCTGTTTTAGATATATTGAGTCTGTTTTAGCTATACTGAATCTGATTTAGATATATTAAGTGAGTCTGTTTTAGCTATACTGAGTCTGTTTTAGATATGCTGAATCTGTTTTAGATATATAGAAGTGTTTAGATATATTGAAGTCTGTTTTATATATGTTGAGTCTGTTCTAGATATATTGAAGTATGTTTTAGCTGTACTGAGTCTGTTTTAGATACATTAAGTGAGTTTGTTTTAGATATGCTGAGTCTATTTTGGATGTTTTGAGTCTGTTTTAGATGTGTTGTGGTCTGTTCTAGATATAATTGAAGTTGCATGTCTCACAAATCTTGAAATTGTTTCAGCTCTTCTGGTTCACTGTTGAGTTCGGCCTGTGCCGCCAGGACGGCGAGATGAGGGCCTATGGGGCTGGCATGTTGTCCTCCTACGGTGAGCTGACCTACTGCCTGAGTGGCCAGCCCACCATCAAGGAGTTCGACCCTGCCACAACGGCCCTCCAGGAGTACAAGGATGACGACTTCCAGAACAATCTCTTTGTGGTGGACACCTTCGATGATATGATGCTCAAAATGAGGTAGAGCTGCCTCTTCTCTTTGATTCTGGCGGCGTAAGAAATAGGCAGCATGGCGTTATAGCCCTTCATGGCAGTGTGGCGTTATAGCCCTTCATGGCTGTGTAAGAGATAGGCAGTGTGGCGTTATAGCCCTTCATGGCTGTGTAAGAGATAGGCAGTGTGGCGTTATAGCCCTTCATGGCTGTGTAAGAGATAGGCAGCATGGCGTTATAGTCCTTCATAGCGGTGTAAGAGATAGGCAGCATGGCGTTATTGTCCTTCATAGCGGTGTAAGAGATAGGCAGCATGGCGTTATAGTCCTTCATGGCGGTGTAAGAGATAGGCAGCATGGCGTTATAGTCCTTCATGGCGGTGTAAGAGATAGGCAGCATGGCGTTATAGTCCTTCATGGCGGTGTAAGAGATAGGCAGCATGGCGTTATAGTCCTTCATGGCGGTGTAAGAGATAGGCAGCATGGCGTTATAGTCCTTCATGGCGGTGTAAGAGATAGGCAGCATGGCGTTATAGTTCTTCATGGCGGTGTAAGAGATAGGCAGCATGGCGCTATAGTTCTTCATGGCGGTGTACGAGATAGGCAGCATGGCGTTATAGTTCTTCATGACTCATGATAGTGATAAATGCTTCTCTGTCAACTCAGATACAAATAGAGACAGGTCGAGTCTAGCATGTGCAGATAAAAAAATGACAATCGCGATATTACAGACCTTCATTAGTGGAAGTTTGAGCAGAATAAAAGGATGGAAATGACAAAACAAAATAACAAACAGAAATATGTGGAACTACCAATCAAATTCAAGTGGACATGAGATAAGACAAAGACGATGTCGCCGGAAGGGAAACACATTGCTGAAACCAACTGAGAGTATAACTCGAGACACACTACAGGCTGTGGGCTAAAATTACTGTTCAGTTGTTTTGTACTACCAAATTTATTGCTTGGATTTCTGCATCGTAATTGTGACAATATTTCCCTGTTGATATTCTATTTTATTACATTGTTGAAAGTTCCCTGGACAGCTGAAAAGACCAATGAAGAAATTTTCAAAGAGGCCAACACAAAAAGGGAACATCTAAAAAACATCAGAAAGAAACAATCAACATTTTTTGGCACATCATGAGAAGAGAAAAATTGGAATACTTGGTTACAATTGGCAAAATAAAAGGAAAGAGAGATCGCGGACGACAAAGAGAAAATACTGGATAGCTTGGTGTCATGGCATGGAAAACAGTTAACAACAGAACTCATACGATGCACTGTGGATAGAAGATTGTGGTAGGACATGATCGCCTGCGTCAACCGGTATGGCACATGATGATGACGATAATATCCTATTCATATCCCTAGAGTGTTATTTGGGTACTCTTTTATCAGTGATGCATTAGTTACCTTGCTCGTGTGTTGTGAGAAATGTACGGGCTTGTAAAATGATCTTCCATAGAATTCTCAAACTGAATAAAAGAAGTCATGTCATAGATTCTACAAATATCAATGACGGAAAATTGAAGTAATTTTAATGCCATGAAATATATACTAACATATAAACAAATAACACCAGGGCTGCGGTTGACGTCAACACATTGAGTGTTGTTCCAATGCCATCGTTGGAATTGTTTGACGCCAAGTTATATGTTAGAACTCATAAATATGGACTGCTCTGTCAAGTTAATCGCAGTTTTCACTTTAGAGATTATGCATCACCTTTTCGTGCGTTGTTGGCTGAATTTATTAGAGTAATTGGGATTTTACGGGCGCAGCCATTGTTGTGTATGCTACGTCATCACAATGGTTGATTGTGTATTCATAAAACGACTGCATGCTAATAGTGAAAGGCGGAATGGAGTTTCGTACATGGCTCGCAGCACCGGGGTGTGTCCCGAAGGTTCATGTTAGTCAGGAGGGATTCATCATATCACACATTCACATTACAGGAAGATCTAACAGTCTGTTGTTTGATGTGCGACGGGGATAATTCGATGACTAAATGTGTTTCATATGTTTGGATCATTAAACTAATAATACAAGTTGCCAGAGAAACAATACCTAGAGGGGCACGGAAACACTACAAACCATACTGGAGTAGTGAACTAGAGCAACTGCACAATGACATGGAAACATCTCGAAAGCAAGCAGAAAATAACCCTTGCCAGGAATACCACAATAACTATCAGCATGCTAAAGCCAAATTTCAACGGGCTAAACTACAAGCCAGACGGAGAAGCTGGAAAGAGAAAACAGAGTCCTTGAATCTTGAACGAGAAACAAGAAAAGTGTGGAAGCTTGTAAAACATCTGAATGATGAGGGTACAGAAAGGAACACAAAAATTACACTGAAGAAGGATGGAAACATCCTAACAGGTAAGCATGCAGCAAATCACTTTGCAGACTCCTTTGCAAATGACAATAATATTGAAATTAGCCTAGAGAAACATCAAGAGACCTTTTAAAACAACAAAATGCAAGACAAGAAGAGACCACACATGAAGTCATGGAAATATCCATTACACAAAGAGCTAGAGCTGGCAATATCCAAATTAAAAGTGAAAAAGTCACCAGGCAGTGATGGAGTGTCCAATTAAATTATTAAAACTTGGGAATTGCAGCTGAAGCAAAACTACTGCAGATCTACATTTGCTGGATTACAGGTAGAGTGCCACAGGCATGGAGATAAGCAATTATGATACCATTACTATATATCTTTACGTCACATAGTACCATTGCTGGTGTATGACGGGGGGCAACGACAGAACCAGAGTAATAAAGGCCGCTTGGTCAAAGCAGTCGCCACGACGTGTGAGACTCAGGATTTTTATTAATTACCATTACTAAAGCCAGGAAAAGATGGTTCAATGACATCCAGCAATAGACCAATCAGCCTTACAAGCTGTTTGTGTAAAACAATGGAACGTATAATCAATCTCAGACTGCAGTGGTACCTGGAAAGTGAAAATCTCCTTGTCCCACAACAAGCAGGCTTTAGACAGTGTTACTCTACCGAAGATCAAGCAACCTATCTTTCCCAGGAAATTGAAGATGCGTTTCAAGAAAAGAAACTGGTACTAGCAGCATGGATAGACCTAAAGAAAGCATTTGATAAGGTATGGAAGGAAGGGCTTTTGAAGAAACTGAACTGAGAAATTATGGAGTAAATGGCAGGATGTACAAATGGGTCAAAGCATACCTGCATAACAGGAGAACCAGAGTGCAACTGGATGGTCTTAATAGTAAGAAGGTCTTACTGCTCCAGGGCGTTCCACAGGGAGGGAGGGGTACTATCTCCAACTCGTTTTCTGATCTACGTCAATGACCTAGTTACTGAACTACCACATGGTATCAAAGTGGCAATGTATGCAGATGACTTGGTAATGTGGTGCACAGAGGAATATGCAACAGTGGCCTCCAAATTGCTACAAAGAGCTATGAATGCACTGAATTCATGGACAAATAGATGGTGTATCAGCGTCAATACAGACAAATGCAGTCTACACTTTTCACTCTCTCCCCAAAACAAAAAGCAGGAGCCATCTACATAAACAATGAGCCTGTGAAAGAAGACATACAAGCTACATATCTCGGAGTCACATTTGATAACAAACTATTTTAGAAACAGCAGATAAATAAGGCAACCCAAAAAGCAAGGAGGAAATCGGCTATTCTAAGAAAGCTGTGTGGAACCACATGGGGTGCGAGAGTAGTAGTAGTAGTAGTGGCTGTGAACCCACCTAAAAGTGCACGCACATGCACCGAAAGACAATAGATTTGGCACCGAAACCGCACGAAACATGCACCAAAACCCGTGCCAAAGTCCGATAATCGGATTATTATCTCGGTGGTCGTGATCGGTAATCGGCTTTTCTCGGTGGTGTGCGTTGGTGCGTGACGGTGATCCGCGCGTCGTGGTGTGCGTTGGTGCGTGGCGGTGATCGGTGCGTCGCTAGCTCGCCGGTTATCGGACAGCGGTTCTAAAATCGGGCGACAGCGGTTCTAAAAGGGGGATGGCGGTATCTCGCGGGTCGGATGGCGGGTCGTTGCCGGCTATCGTGCGGGTGGGGAAAGGTGCCTTTATTAGTATCATCATGTGTGGGTATTAGGCAACAGGAGGCGACATGTAAAAAAAAATGCTGACAAGCAATTATTAGTATCGTTAGCGTCATGTACCAGATTATAGCGATTTTTTTCTCTCTTCTCTCTCTCTCTCTCTCTCTCTCTCTCTCTCTCTCTCTATTGCATATCCAAGCTAACTCAAGTCAAATAAAAATCATCATCATGTGCCTCAACACTATCCCATCATGGCCTATCATCATCATCATGTGCCTCAACACTATCAGCATGTGCCTCAACACTATCATCATGTGCCTCAACACTATCATCATGTGCCACCCTCAACACTATCAGCATGTGCCTCAACACTATCATCATGTGCCACCCTCATCATCACCCTTCATATCATCATCATCATGTGCCTCAACATCACCCTTCATGGCCTATCATCAAGCCACACAAAGTATCAACTCTCTCTCTCTCTCTCTCTCTCTCTCTCTCTCTCTCTCTCTCACACACACATTCATGGTAAACCAAAACAAAATTCGTTCTATATTTCACAACTTTATTATTACAACAAATATACGACACACATATATTACTGTCCGGTTGTTGATAATTTTAAGCGTCTGGACGGGCCCCTCGAAGCCGAAGTATCCACGGGGCGAGCAAACGATAAATGATACGGTCGTTTACGTGCTGTCTCGATGAAAAAGGCATGAGAATTCTGTTAAGTTTTGCGCCACGACACTTAAGAAGTATATAATAAACACAATATAGACCGCACGTGTTGCTAAACAAATCTTGCAACACCCGCGGGTTGTAGACGAATGGAACGTGTGAGTTTTGCTCTATAAAGTTTAAAATATCCACGTGTCTGGGAGGCAAACCGTAGGAATCGAAATACTCACATTCACCGAGTCCGTTGTAAAATAGGGCCACCTAATGCTCTCCGGGTTCGTGGGCAGGGTCGGTGTTTATGACAAAGGCCGCGGTCGCCGTTGGGTCGATGCTTGGCGGTAAGTGGTTTCGTGGAATGACACTAACAAGGGAACAACGTCGAACGAAAATATCCGACATCAAAAGGTTGTAAATCTCCCTCGTGTTCATATTCTTCTTCTTTCTCTCTCAAACGGCGAAGTGTGTTAGAATCTGCCTTGTTTTGGACACCTCGAGCACCGAGTCCAACTCGGCGTAGACGATAACTTGTAGGGGAGTAGTGGTGGGAGCGGCAAACTTGAGTTCTATCGACAAGGGTCCGCTTGTGGCTAGCTCAAAATGGGAGCCGTCCAGTAGGCTGGACGAGAGGTCAAAACCAAATAGGCAGTATCCGTCCTTGAATTCTCTATAATCAACGTTATTCCCAGCGTCTTTACCAATCAGACCCATGGCCAGATTTGTGCCGAAGAAAGCTCTCGCGTATTGATTTCGTTCAATGTCCATAGTTAGAGGCTTTCCCGAGATACATTTCCCGTCGACCGTCAGGTTCATATAAATCAGACCAAAGTGTTGAAAATTGAACGGGTTAGCTGTGTAAACACCATTAAAAGCACTGGCCGTAATCAGACCTATCACTATACGGGTCGGTGTTTGAGACAAAAATAAATTGTCTTGACTGTGGGAAAGCATCCCGCTAGCGATGGAAAATGTCTTGATGGTAACCCTCTTGATCGGGTACCGCGCATTCCCGCTTAAGAGAGCCTTTTCGTGGGCCAGAGAAATCGCGGGGTTTAGCTTAGCTTTCCTGACCACGAGCGCGGCGTAGGTGATAACAAACTTATAACCCACAGAGCTATCGTGAGCCGCGAGGCTGAACACATCCTTCGAGGGCGTGAGTTTTATCTTTACATCGACTCTGTTTAACATGTAACGATCCTGCACAAAGACATCAGAGTGCAAACGACCCATCATTTCAACCTCTTTACTACCCGAAGTCAAATCGCGCCGTGTTTTAAAACCCTCATTTTCTTTCAAATCGTCATGGTGGCCAGCTGTGTCTTTGTAGAACAGAGCGGCCGTCAAGTATCCCGTTTTCGCATCCTCTCCGTAATTTAGCGTGGCCTCAAACACCGCTCTAAAAGGATAGGTATTCTCCGACGGTGTAACCAACGTGTCGTTTAGCGATACGTCGACTTGTGAAAATAGACTGTGAAGATAATTGTTGACCGGTCCTACCTCAGCATCGACTGGTACACTATCACCATTCGGGAGGGTGATCTTGACCCGCAGATGTAAAAACGTGTTGAAAAGATCTAGATACTCCTCGCTGTTTCCAGAAATGAAAAACTCTATCGGTGCGCTATGCGACAAAGCTGCGATCGGACGAATTTCAATAAACTGGCCAGAGTCTAGAGATGTCTGTGTGGGTGGAACGCTAAATAAATCCAAACCAGAGTGAAGACATTCGCACGATTTGGGGTGAATGAGGGACATTATTAGTCGAAAATATCTTTTGCCACCCTCGTCTTCGTCTTCTTCCCTCTGTTGTGCACCGAATGAAGGGGGAACCGTCCAGCTGTCGGTTTTATCCTCTTCGTAACGGGTTCTCCTGGTGGAGGTAGCTTCATAACTCGCTTTCTGCTTTGACGTAAACCACTTCCTGATTGGTTGTTATCACGCAGGTGGTCTACGGCCCCGTGTAGCAACCGCTGACCGGCCTCCTTAGCTCGTTCTTTGAAAGCTTCACCGACATTTTTCCCGGCCAATGCGTCCTGTGCGACCTGCAGACCGGTCCCAAAGCCTTCTCTGAGCAAGGCCTTACCGCCGGTTTTTAACCAGGGTAAAATAGCCCTCCCGATTCCACCAAAGAAACTACCGATTCCTCGACCGCTCTGACTTCGACCTCCTATAAACACGGGCATCCCATCGCCCGCCTGACAACAGTAAAAGTCTTCGTATAACTCAACATCTCTATGAAGGGGAGTGTGTTTCACCATTATACCAGCTCGAGATGCTTCTTGACTCGAAAGTATACCGTTAGCACCGACGTCCCGCTGGTGAATGGAATGGTTTTTCCGTGTTCGTTGGCTAAAAGGATCTCGACGGTATCGAAGGAAAATCGACTCAGGGGTAGGTAGTGAGGCTTATCGTAGATCTGAAACACCGAGGTGTGATTTCTATTGAGAACAGGCACGCTCCTGAGGAGAGGCACCATCACATCCCCGACCGGTCTGGGGGAAACGAGATCGCAGTAGACGTAGACATTCTTCGCAACACTTTCCAAGTCCATTACGCCCACGCTGAAGATATCGGGAGCCGTGTCTGATATTGAGGTCGTGGGGAAGGCTAACATGTTTTTCAAAGTGTCGCTTATGGTAACACTGACTCCTTTCTCGTAAAGTTTCAAGATGGCTTTATTCACCTCTTTTGCGTAAATGAATCTCATTTTTTTCCCTTTCACTCCCCTGTACGACTCATCCTCCACTTTTACGATCGACGCGTTCAACGCGCCGATGAACGCATCGGGTTTCGTGTATAACCCAGGTTCCAATGTCACGTTGAAATAAAATCTGGCGTCGCAAATATCGTCGTTATCGAGAGATTCGTAGCGAATCCAGACATCACCCTCTATTACATTGAAATAATTTAGCGGAAACTGTATCTCCACCAGTGCGATCTCATACTGCGTCGAAATGTCAATGGTCTGAGGAAGTTTAACGAAAAAGTGACCTGGGTTATTATCCTTAAAAAGTTCCATAGATGCATTGCTGGGCAGGGTGACATTAGAAACACATTTTTTTTTACTCGTTTCACCGTCGCCTCTCCAAGTTTGGATTCGGTAGCATGTAACCCAAACAGCTGCTCAGTAGGGCTATCCACAGTTTTCCCTCCTTCGCGTCTGGCTTTTCGGTGGTCAGATTGAATAGCGAGACCGCTACAACTGTATATATAACTACCACTTGACAAATAAAGACAAGTTCTAAGTAGGGGGATAGTTTCCCAAACATCGACCCCAACCAGCGTGGTTCGCCGTCTCTCCCGACTCCCGAGTTTACGGCTCGCAAATCGGGCTCTCCACCAAAAGTTACCACTTCTTCTTCTCGCATCTCTAGTTTTTGTATCTGACAATGTCCTTGGACGGTATCCAAGTGTTAAATGAGGAATCGTACCCAAACCATTTGACTAAACACTCCTTTCGCCCAAAGGATGTGCGACGCTCGGTTATGATACTCTCGATTCTGTACTCGTGTTTGTCTCCAACTTTTTGAATTTCCGGTGTGTAGAATGACCCCTCTATCTCATCGCCCTTATCGTCTTTCAACACATATGTAACGGGGTTTGTTTCATTTACTCGACTGATGGAAAACAGTTCCTCCGTCCAAGCCGGGGCATAACCCTTTTTAAAATTGGCTCTGCCCAGGACCAGTCTAACTCGATCACCGGGCTTGTACAGGGGTCTTTCAAATTTAAAGTTGCGTTTGCTATTATACAACGTGTTCCATACATGTTCTTGATTGTCTGCGTTGACGTCGACCGGTGCCATTTTTATACTTCTGTGATACGAATGGTTATAACTTCGAAGTAGGGCGGGGAGGACTCGGACATAAGACAACTTATTGGATTTCGTGAAATATCGCCACTTCCGTTGTTTTAGAGTCCTATTAAAGCGTTCCACCACGGCGGCCTTAATATCTTCGTTCTGCGTAGTGAAAAAGTGAACGTTGTTGTCAGCGAGGAATTTCTGAAATGTTCTGTTCAGAAACTCTGACCCTTATCCGTTTGAAAACTCGCGGGTTTCCCATCGAGAAATATCTTACCGACGGCTTCCACTAAGGATTTCCCCGTTTTGGTTCGTATCGGTACAGACCACGCGAATTTACTGAAAACGTCCACGCAAGAAACCAAATAGGAATATCCATCGTTGTGTTTTTTCAAATGTCTCAAATCGATTAGGTCTGCCTGATATTGCTGTTGGGGGCCACTCGTTATAATGGGACGCCTTTCAAATCTGCGACGAATTGGTTTATGAAGGGTATAGGTATCCTGATGACTCAGCCATTGTTTGATCTTTGCGAGTCCCAGTTTGGTGTTACGTTGCAGGGCCGTTGCACCACTATACGCCCCTGGTCGACTAGGGTCAAAGTAACGACGTCTCAATATTTTCTCCACCGTTCCCATTTTGGTGTTGGGATTCCACTCTTTCTTTTTTTAGGTCTCAGTTTATACGTGGCTACGGGCGGAGTGGTTTCATTACCTACCTTTGGGGTTTCCGCTGGTGGTGGTGGTGGTGGTGGTGGTGGTGTCTTGGTCTGCTCTGGTGATACCTCGAATGATGGTGTTGGTGGGGAAGGTGTTTTTTCTGTTGCCGTGTTGTGTTGAATGAGATCGACCGAGCCCAATGAGCGTCGTTTATACTGCTCCAATCTAGTTAAATATTGATGCAGGGCACGTTGGTACACTCTGGCCTTATCGGCGGGTGCTAAATCATCGCGGAATAGGATACGTTGCATTTCATCATCTAAATCTCTCAAGTTGTCACCGATCGCCTCGGGTGGGCTTATAGGACGTGTAGTAGTAGTCTGCTTAAGACCCTCGAGGAATCGAGGATCCACCAAAATCATTTTTTGGCCATTGTTACGCACCTAGTACTCCACCGAGAATTCTTAATATAGGACGGAGCAAAGCACCTATAAACCCACCGGTTTGTAGAATCTCTTTCCGCCGCTTAAGACTCGGTTTCTTTTTAGTGAGAAGTCTCAACTTGTTCTTGTGTCGACGTAGCTCGCACTTCTGTTGCTGAGTGAGTCTAACATTACCTTTTAATATGTTATGACAACACTCGCACAAAAAGTTAATGAGTTTGGGAGAGGCTGTTTTTAATATGGCTCTTAAACCGCTCGGCGAGGCGGCGCGCATACATTTCAATATTTCACCGTGCCGTCTAAGTGCTTCATCACACATGATTCTCTACTTTGGCACGTAGACGATTTGTCTCTCCTCCGGGAATATTTTTGTTCTCAACCTAAGATTATCAGGTGTGTCCTGGTGAAGATCAACCAGCAAATAACCGTGAGGACTCGCTGTCGCGTCCTTAAAACTATCTTGGAGGTACCCCACCCGACCCGGGTACATTTGTTTACCCAGATTCATAATTTGACTCCCGTCTCTCGGGTTCTTGAAAAGGACTAAATAGTGCGTATTGAGACTTATGGTTCGATGTTCTTTATTTTTTCCGAATAGATTTTGAACAATGTACATCACACTAATATCTCTGTGATGACTACCTTTGGTGAATAATTTTGTTACCCGCTCGTCCGTCTCAGACATCAAGTCATCGATGACGATCAGTCTTCTCTTCTTACCACCTTCCAATTTATCGACGTCTGGTAGACCCTCGATAAATCTCACTGACCCCATTGTCTCGTATATCGGCTGCCATTCCCCATAACACCATATAACTTCCTCCGGTACGGGGACAGCTAGCTCGTGAAGGTTCTGTATAAACTTTTGCACAAATACCGTTTTCCCACACCCGGTAGGACCGGCTATCAGAGCTGTGAAGGGATGATTCCATCGGGGATCCATCCTCACAAGTGCTACTAACTTTAGTGATTACGCCCCCGACGAAAATAACAACGAGTGATTTTAGGTCAGCGCACGAGGTTTCCCCCTCTTCAACTAACACCTATTTTTAAAATCCACAACCTATATAAACACGACAGGGGGGAGGAGGAGTTTCCTAGTCTCAGGCCGCATTACCTGAGACCGAATTGTTACACGCATCATATTTCCCCACACATCACCCCCCTATTGGGTCAGTTCCAGAGGTCACTGAACATGTCGCAACACGACTGATTACCACGCCTGATAACGTATTGCGTTAGCTGCTATAAATAGACGGTCCTCGACCCGATAAACAGGTATAAAAACCCCCCAGTCGAGCAGTGTACACGCACACACATAACCAACGTCTGTTGCCAGGTGGTTTGTTTTTCTTTGAATATGGAGTCGTGTAGCTTGAATACGCCAATTTCGTTTGATCTCAGTGATCAGCGCATATTTATGTCACGTGGAAATGAGACTGTAGTTCCATTGTCTAAAGATGGCGTTAAGGCAGTCTCGGTTTGTGTTTTTCGTAACAGACCATTGATAAATATAAGGACATACAGCGGTGATAGTTTTTTTAAGTTTCCTACCAGAACTGGGATTACACTATCGAGAGAGGAATTTATCACGTTAGTCGAGATGCGAGAGGAAATTTTAACCGCTTATGCTAACCTCAACTACACGCCGCCTGTTGTTAACCAGATCAACTACACGCCACCTCTCGTTAACCACCAAAACTACATACCATCTCTTGTTAACACGAATCTCATCGACTACACGCCCCCCCCCCCCTTTGTTATCAAGGGAACCTCGCTCTTGTTAATCAGACGACAGATCCGGCACCCAATATGAATGCCGCGGGTGTTTCAGCAGAGTCACCAATTACCTATTCCAGCTTTGATCAAGGTTTTGTCAAAATGGAGGGCGGTTGTGTTTTGAAGGCTAATGAAACTTCCTATGCACCCGTGTTTGATAGACATTTAACAAACACTACCACCAAAACAGGAGGGAGGAAACCCAGACGCTTAAAATTATCAACAACCGGGCAGTAATATATGTGTCGTATATTTGTTGTAATAATAATAAAGCTGTGAGAAATATAGAACGAATTTTGTTTTGGTTTACCATGAATGTGTGTGTGAGAGAGAGAGAGAGAGAGAGTTGATACTTTGTGTGGCTTGATGATAGGCCATGAAGGGTGATGTTGAGGCACATGATGATGATGATATGAAGGGTGATGATGAGGGTGGCACATGATGATAGTGTTGAGGCACATGCTGATAGTGTTGAGGGTGGCACATGATGATAGTGTTGAGGCACATGATGATAGTGTTGAGGCACATGCTGATAGTGTTGAGGCACATGATGATGATGATAGGCCATGATGGGATAGTGTTGAGGCACATGATGATGATTTTTATTTGACTTGAGTTAGCTTGGATATGCAATAGAGAGAGAGAGAGAAAAAAAATCGCTATAATCTGGTACATGACGCTAACGATACTAATAATTGCTTGTCAGCATTTTTTTTTTACATGTCGCCTCCTGTTGACCCACACATGATGATAACTAATAAAGGCACCTTTCCCCACCCGCACGCCACGCGACGACCCGCCATCCGACCCGCGAGATACCGCCATCCCCCTTTTAGAACCGCTGTCGCCCGTTTTTAGAACCGCTGTCCGATAACCGGCGAGCTAGCGACGCACCACGAGATAAGCCGATTACCGATCACGACCACCGAGATAATAAGCCGATTATCGGACTTTGGCACGGGTTTTGGTGCATGTTTCGTGCGGTTTCGGTGCCAAATCTATTGTCTTTCGGTGCACGTGCGTGCACTTTTAAGTTGGGTTCACAGCCACAACTACTACTTGCGAGTGGGAAAATACTCAGTAAAGTTTACCAACAGAGTATACGCCCACATTTAGAATATGGATCATTCGCATGGTGCTCAGCATCAAACACCACATTGCAAGAACTGGATAAAGTAGAAAACCAGGCACTTAGGGTCATCACAGGAGCAATGAAATCAACATCAATATTGAAGATGGAGAAATCGTGGAGGATACCAGCACTGAGAGAATGGAGGGACACAAAGGTGCTGATACAGGCAGAAAAATTTGCTTGCATGCCGAGACATCCAATGAAGGACAGAATCCAAAATCTTGCATTTGGACCTCTTAAGAGAAGCAGTTTTATCCACCAAGCCAAGTGTATTAGTAGACAAACACCAGACATGCCAAGAGTGGTTAACCCCCTACTGCCCATACCAGAACAGACTCCCTGGACAGATGAATCAGGATTATCAGTTCAAATACGGACAGAAGTGAAAGGAATAGTTTTCAAAGAGGAACAGAATAGTCTACAGCGAAAAACAATAACTCTCAGTTTCCTGGATGAAGAATACCCACAAGACCTATGGATCCGTGTGTACACAGATGGATCAGCACAGAATGCAGTAAAGAATGGGGGAGCAGGTGTATATATAGAGTACGCAAATAACACTAGGGATATGAATAAAATAGCAACAGTGATATATTGTCACAATTATGATGCAGAAATACAAGCAATAAAGTTGGCAATAGAAAAACTGATGAACAGTAATCTTATCCCACAGCCTGCAGTGTTTTTGACAGATGCAAGATCAGTACTCCAGGCACTACAATCCAGAAAATTACCACATCTGCAGACCTTATTGACTGAACTCTGCAAGCACCACAGGGTTACCCTGCAATGGAACCTATCTCACTGTGGAATACCAGGAAATGAGAAAGCAGATCAGTTGGCAAAGGAAGGTACAACAGGCACACAGCTAGATACACCGGTTACATACCATCATAAGAAACAGATAATCAAATCAATCAGAGGACCACAAGCCCCAAATCAGGATGCCTTTCATAATATGAATAGATATGAACAAGTTATCATTATACACCTCAGAACAGGACACACTTTACTCTATAGTCACATGTATACAAAATTCAAGATCGGCACATCAACTACTTGTACATGTGGACAGGCGCCCCAGACTGCTGAACACATACTTCAAGACTGCACTGAATATAGTAGACTGAGGAAAATCCATTGGCCCATAGATACAACACTACAGACAAAACTATATGGGCCAGCGCAAGAATTACAAAAAGACAGTAAAATTTATACAGGAAACAACATTGCAGATATAGACAATACTTCAGGCCAACGAAAGATAGATAAATATGTTTGGATTTGGAATCAAGGTGATGCCCTAGCATCATCAAGCGCTATACATTTAAAAAAAAATATGACGATCATCATTTTCAGGAGGACGTGAACTTCCGGTCAATATGGTGGCAGGAACCATTAGAGGCTATTTCTGAAAAGTGTTCCTTATTGCAGTTTCCTCATATTCCAAGTCCGGC
Organism: Megaustenia siamemsis; assembly: GCA_032433765.1. Taxonomy (NCBI): domain Eukaryota; kingdom Metazoa; phylum Mollusca; class Gastropoda; order Stylommatophora; family Ariophantidae; genus Megaustenia; species Megaustenia siamemsis. The sequence goes on from JAVIAB010000107.1 coordinate 38,750,456, forward strand.
TTGTTGCAGGAGCTACTGAGTTAAGTACTCTGTGCACACCGTGAGCTGTGCGTTTCATCTGTTTTGATCGTGTTTCGATATTCCAATTGTTTACGATGATATCGTATGATGGAAAACAGATGGCTGTGTTCACTTTCTGTGCGGTTTCGTCTTATGTCTTTTGACGTGAGCTGACACTGCTATGATGGGGACTACAGCTACATTTCTTTGTTTGGAAGATGAGACAGTAATTCGGATGATTCCACTGGCACGGACGGTTGAGCAATTATGGATTTTAATTCGTTTGCAGTGATACCGAGGCCTTCCATAACCATAACACCAGGACTAAAACTAAGAATAGCAAATGTTATATCTTCTCAACATTCCTGTATGGTGCAGAATCATGGATATTAACAAGAAAACAGAACAGAAAATTGAAGTCTTTGAAACTTGGATGTATAGAAGAAGAGAACAAATTGGATGGAAAGGAAAGAAAACAAATGATGAAGTCTTAAAACAACTAAACACAATTTAAAGAAGACAAATGAGATTTCTTGGGCATGTTGACAAACAAAACAGCCTACTAAGAGCAATCTTGGAGGGGAAAATACAAGGTAAAAGAGGTAGAGGCAGACCATGACTAACATGGACGAGTAACATCAATATAAGGACAAATCAGGCTATGACAACCTGCACCATCAAAGCAAGAGACATAGCGGAATGGCGCTTCATGGTAGCTAGCCTTTGATGCGGAGACGGCACTCAATGATGATGATGAAATTGAATGTTCCAGGCCGTTCCAGTTATCAGTCTCTACAAGGACTATTCTCCTAGCTCTGACCGACTATCAAACAAATAACGTTGTTTGTGTTGTGTTACAAATTTGAACAACATCAAATAAAAAAAAAATAATTTGAGGTTTTGTAGAGTTACCTTATGCTATAATTACTGCACAATATTTCATCATCATCACAGTGCATCGTAACAATTCTGTTGTTGACTGTTTTCCGTGTCATGACACCAAGTTATCTTGTATCTTTACTTTGTCGTCCGTGATCTCTCTTTCCCTGTATTTTGCCAGTAGTAACCAGGTATTCCAACTTTCCTATTCTTATGATGTGCCCGAAAAAATGTTGATTATTTCTTCCTGGTGTTTTTTTAGGAGCTCCCTTTTTGTGTTGGCCTCTTTGAGAAAGTCCTCGTTGAGCTTGTTTGCTGTCCATGGAACTCTCAATATTCCTCTGAGCAATTCCATCTCTCTGACCTCTAATTGACCTTTCATTTCGTTGTCAGCTATCCATTATTCACTTCTATAGGTCAGAATTAGCACTATATAGCAGGACCAGCTATCTTTCTCACCTCTTTTGTCACAGACGTGTTACATAAGACGTTTCTCAATTACCAACATCTGACAGGAAATTAAAATACTATGGCCACATCAAGGGGCACAGTAGAGGGAAAAGAACTAAGAGCAGACCATGAAAATTGTGATCTCAAGACATCAAAGAGACCTTGGGCATTACTACAGAAGTAGTGGGAGGTCTGACTAGAGACAGAGATTCTCCCAGACGAGCTGTGGTGAACAACATTCTGTGGGAGGTCTGACTAGAGACAGAGATTCTCCCAGACGAGCTATGGTGAATGCAACGTTCTGTGGGAGGTCTGACTAGAGACAGAGATTCTCCCAGACGAGCTGTGGTGAATGCAACGTTCTGTGGGAGGTCTGACTAGAGACAGAGATTCTCCCAGACGAGCTGTGGTGAATGCAACGTTCTGTGGGGGGTCTGGCTAGAGACAGAGATTCTCCCAGACGAGCTGTGGTGAATGCAACGTTCTGTGGGGGGTCTGGCTAGAGACAGAGATTCTTCCAGACGAGCTGTGGTGAATGCAACGTTCTGTGGGGGGTCTGGCTAGAGACAGAGATTCTCCCAGACGGCTGTGGTGAATGCAACGTTCTGTGGGAGAGCTGGCTAGAGACAGAGATTCTCCCAGACGGCTGTGGTGAATGCAACGTTCTGTGGGACATCTGGTTAGAGATTCTCCCTGACGGCTATGGTGAATGCAACGTTCTGTGGTAGGTCTGGCCAGAGACAGAGATTCTCCCAGACAGCTGTGAGGAATGCAACGTTCTGTGGGGGATCTGGCTAGAGACAGAGATTCTCCCTGACGGCTGTGGTGAATGCAACGTTCTGTGGGAGATCTGGCTAGAGACAGAGATTCTCCCAGACGAGCTGTGGTGAATGCAACGTTCTGTGGGGGGTCTGGCTAGAGACAGAGATTCTTCCAGACGAGCTATGGTGAATGCAACGTTCTGTGGGGGGTCTGGCTAGAGACAGAGATTCTTCCAGACGAGCTATGGTGAATGCAACATTCTGTGTGTGTGGGGGGGGTCTGACTAGAGACAGAGATTCTCCCAGACGAGCTGTGGTGAATGCAACGTTCTGTGGGGGGTCTGGCTAGAGACAGAGATTCTTCCAGACGAGCTATGGTGAATGCAACATTCTGTGTGTGTGGGGGGGGGGGGGGTCTGACTAGAGACAGAGATTCTCCCTGACGGCTGTGGTGAATGCAACGTTCTGTGGGAGATCTGGCTAGAGACAGAGATTCTCCCAGACGGCTGTGGTGAATTCAATGTTCTGTGTGAAATCTGGCTAGTGACGGATTTGTTAAAGCCGGGCTGTGATGAGAGTACCGTTCTACATAGATCACGCAACTGATGATGATTATAATAAGATATATTGGCGAACAATAAATCTTGTCGATGAGTTTTTATTACGTTGCATGAACGCCAGCAAATACTTTATTTGTTCTGTCTCTATATTTGCAGGAAATACTCTGCTTCCTTAGAGCGACCCTTTGACGTATACTATAACCCCTTCACACAGTCGGTGAAAGTCCTTGATCACGTCTCGGCGCTAACTGAGGTCGCCAATGGCCTGCAGCATGACATGGACTCGTTGATGAACGCCATTAATCGCTTCAAGACGCCTCTATAGACGTCGTTCCATATATTTGTCATCAATTGTGTGATTGGTTAGCTTAGTCACTTGACTAAAGACGTAGTCAATAAATAGATAGACTTATAATATGCAACTTAGTCATTACACGTCTAGGTATAGAGATGTTGATACACAACTTGGTCATTACACGTCTAGGTATAGAGATGTTGATACACAACTTAGTCATTACACGTCTAGGTATAGAGATGTTGATACACAACTTAGTCAGTACACGTCTAGGTATAGAGATGTTGATACACAACTTAGTCATTACACGTCTAGGTATAGAGATGTTGATACACAACTTGGCCATTACACGTCTAGGTATAGAGATGTTGATACACAACTTAGTCCGTACACGTCTAGGTATAGAGATGTTGATACACAACTTAGTCAGTACACGTCTAGGTATAGAGATGTTGATACGCAACTTGGTCAGTACACGTCTAGGTATAGAGACGTTGATACGCAACTTGGTCATTACACGTCTAGGTATAGAGATGTTGATACGCAACTTTGCCATTACACGTCTAGGTATAGAGATGTTGATACACAACTTAGTCAGTACACGTCTAGGTATAGAGATGTTGATACACAACTTAGTCATTACACGTCTAGGTATAGAGATGTTGATACACAACTTAGTCAGTACACGTCTAGGTATAGAGATGTTGATACACAACTTGGCCATTACACGTCTAGGTATAGAGATGTTGATACACAACTTAGTCCGTACACGTCTAGGTATAGAGATGTTGATACACAACTTAGTCAGTACACGTCTAGGTATAGAGATGTTGATACGCAACTTGGTCAGTACACGTCTAGGTATAGAGACGTTGATACGCAACTTGGTCATTACACGTCTAGGTATAGAGATGTTGATACGCAACTTGGTCATTACACGTCCATGTATAGAGATGTTGATACACAACTTGGTCATTACACTCTTGGTATAGAGATGTTGATACACAACTTGGTCATTACACTCTTGGTATAGAGATGTTGATACACAACTTGGTCATTACACGTCTAGGTATAGAGATGTTGATACACAATTTGGTCATTACACTCTTGGTATAGAGACGTTGATACACAACTTGGTCATTACACGTCTAGGTATAGAGATGTTCATACACAACTTGGTCATTACATGTCTAGGTATAGAGATGTTGATACACAACTTGGTCATTACACGTCCAGGTATAGAGATGTTGATACACAACTTGGTCATTGCACGTCCAGGTATAGAGATGTTGAGTGGTTGATACACAACTTGGTCATTACACGTCCAGGTATAGAGATGTTGAGTGGTTGATACACAACTTGGTCATTACACGTCCAGGTATAGAGATGTTGATACACAACTTGGTCCATAATTGTATACGTATAGTTTCACCAACGTACAACTTAGTCAACAAAGTGTTTGTATAGTATCGTTGACATAGAAGTTTGTAAATATATACGTATATTTTCGTCAACATGGAACGTGGTCACTAAGCGTTAGATATAGTGATGTTAGCATATAAGTGTTCACTAAGTGTTAGATATAGTGATGTTAACATATAAGTGTTTACTAAGTGTTAGATATAGTGATGTGAACATGGAACTTGGTCACTAAGTGTGAAGTATAGTGATGTTAACATGCAACGTGGTCACTAAATGTTAGGTATAGTGATGTTAACATATAAGTGTTCACTAAGTGTTAGCTATAGTGATGTTAACACGCAACATGGTCACTAAATGTTAGCTATAGTGGTGTTAACATGCACCGTGGTCACTAAGTGTTAGGTACAGTTATGTTAACATGCAACGTGGTCAGTAAGTGTTAGGTACAGTTATGTTAACATGCAACGTGGTCAGTAAGTGTTAGGTACAGTTATGTTAACATGCAACGTGGTCAGTAAGTGTTATGTATAATGATGTTAACATGCAACTTTACTTATTTCATTTACATTTGAGTAAACAGATGACGTCGGTTCCAGCCATTGTTAATACAAATGTAGATCGTTCAGAAGAAGATGGCTAGAGAATGACATATTTTAATGTAGCTAAAGTTGACAGGTAGCATTGCAGTCACTTATCTCGAATGTCGATAACCAGCAAGCTGCTGGAAATATCGATGTCCCTTGAGTCATTAATTGGAGAAGACTGAACTCCTATCAATATGCCACGTGGTTGTCTTTGAAATAATATTCCATAATCAAAATTCAAATTTAATAAATCAGAATTCGTAAATCACAATTCAGAAATCAGAATTCTTAAATCATAATTCCGAAATCAGAATTTGAATTCATGAATCAGAATTATTAAATCAGAACTCATAAATGAGCGCATCTAAGAGGTGTTGAATATGTTCGAGTTGTTGACGGCTCCGTGGCATCCATTTTCTCATGGAACCGCCCCAGGAATCGTTTCCGATGTTGCACAGTTCGCTCAATGTTCGCATCCCATTAAATGGTCACAAAGTGATAATTATCTACCATTGCCCCAATGTTGGACATGGTCACAAAGTAATAATTCTCTACACCCGCCCCAATGTTGGACATGGTCACAAAGTAATAATTCTCTACACCCGCCCCAATGTTGGACATGGTCACAAAGTAATAATTCTCTACACCCGCCCCAGTGTTGGACATGGTCACAAAGTAATAATTCTCTACACCCGCCCCAGTGTTGGACATGGTCACAAAGTGATAATTCTCTACCCCCGCCCCAGTGTTGGACATGGTCACAAAGTAATAATTCTCTACACCCGCCCCAGTATTGGACATGGTCACAAAGTAATAATTCTCTACACCCGCCCCAATATTGGACATGGTCACAAAGTAATAATTCTCTACCCCCGCCCCAGTGTTGGACATGGTCACAAATTGATAATTCTCTACCATTGCCCTGGTATTGTTAATGTACTTTCCTTTTGTCTCTAACCTCCTTTCTACTCTCTTTAGCTGCCCATGGTATTCCCAAAATTCTTCTGGAAAACTACTTTTCAATATGCTCCAAGATCTTCCAGATGTCCCATTACTTTGCATCTATTCCCCTATGCGTGTGCAGCATGTAAAGTCAAGAGCTCCGTCACGCCAAGTGGCATATAGGGAATATGGTGTTAGTGACCCGTCACGCCAAGTGGCATATTGGGAATATGGTGTTAGTGACCCGTCACACCAAGTGGCATATTGGGAATATGGTGTTAATGACCCTTATTTTTATAGACCTTCAGGACATGATTTTTGGGGTTATGTGGTCGGTATGACGCCCGTGCTGCATTACTTTCCCAGAAAAAAAATCCAGTGCCCATTTAAGGCTGGGTGAACCCGGAAGCTGTCAGTGTGCAGCATGTGGATCATAGTAATTAATAAGCTTTGTTTTAGGTGTAATGTGTGATATGTAATTATTACATACAAAAGAGTGATAGTATTTGACTGTCTACGTACATCATTGTGATAATATGATTATACATATGGGCTTGTGATATATATACACACATATATTGTATGTAGTGCTGTGATATCTCAGTTATTTACCGCTTAAAATGCTTCAACCAAGTAGAGATAAATGACTCATCGCTCACACCACTCTTATGTCGTCATCATTATGGCATCATTAAGGAGATCGCGGGTTCCAATCGGTATAGTCAAAAGTTGTTGTCTATCGGGAACTGAACATCTCGTGGCGACCGCTTAGGACGAGCTGCCTTTATTCTTTAGCCCTATATGTCTCCGCCCCCTCCCTCATCAGATCACAGTAATGGGATAATGCTGTAAATGTAGATTTAAAAGAACAATTTTACATAAAGGCATTGGATAAAGAAGACCATTATTGTTTTACTAATCCCCGTTCTGGTAAATGTCAGTAAATGGTAAATACGTAGTTCATTGCCAGCACCATAGGGATATATATGGAATGAATGTCAGACACACTGTATCGTATACAGTTGAGTGATATGTTTTTATTGTATACGAGAATGTGATACATGACTGCTGTTATACCTTAATGTGATGCCATGTTGAGTTCAGTATAACCGATAGATCGGTGTTTAGATTGTCATTCCCACAATCCAAACGTGCGTGTTTATCATAATTAGCTCAGTAAGTACCAATGTATTCATGTTTTGTTGCTCATTTAGCTGGAGATTCACAGTTTTGACGTTACGACACGTAACTTATGTTAGATTGTCGTTTTTCTTGATTACGTAAAATGTGTTAATAGAAAGTCGCTTTTCCATTTTACGTAAAATGTGTTAATGTGTTGTCGTTTTCTGTGTCATTTGAACTGTGATCTTATTTTACTGTTGTTTTGTGTCAAGTGAGTATGTTTGTTTAAATTGTTACCTCACGTCACGTGAACAGCTGTGTTAGTGTTTTACAGCAGCTGTTTAATGTCACGTGAGCTGTGTTAGTGTTTTACAGCAACTGTTTAATGTCACGTGAGTTGTGTTCGTGTTCTACAATAGCGGTTTCATGTCACGTGAGCTGTGTTCGTGATCTACAGCAGCTGTTTCATGTCACGTGAGCTGTGTTCGTGATCTACAGCAGCTGTTTCATGTCACGTGAGCTGTGTTCGTGATCTACAGCAGCTGTTTCATGTCACGTGAGCTGTGTTCGTGATCTACAGCAACTGTTTAATGTCACGTGAGTTGTGTTCGTGTTCTACAATAGCGGTTTCATGTCACGTGAGCTGTGTTCGTGATCTACAGCAGCTGTTTCATGTCACGTGAGCTGTGTTCGTGATCTACAGCAGCTGTTTCATGTCACGTGAGCTGTGTTCGTGATCTACAGCAGCTGTTTCATGTCACGTGAGCTGTGTTCGTGATCTACAGCAGCTGTTTCATGTCATTTGAGCTGTGTTCGTGATCTACAGCAGCTGTTTCATGTCACGTGAGCTGTGTTCGTGTACAACAGCAGAAAGACGTTTCGGCCAAGAAGGCCTCCAGCAGGAACACAACATGTTCTGTAAGCATGCAATGTGTAGAGTCACTGCTGAAGTAAAAAATACGGAAGATCACCTTTGTCTACGACCCTGGACATGCGGGAGTACGGGGAAATGAAAGAGCGGACAGGTTGGCTAGCTGCGCTTTTTTGAGGACGGTCAACCAATGGATCGGGCGGACATCATCAGTGCCCTCCGAGATGTGGGAAGGGCACAGGACTTCAATAACCATGAGTCCACGTCACTCCTTCGGATGAAAGAGATGTGAGTTAAGATGGGCACAGCCAGAAACGAGAAACTTAGTGGGCGTGTAAGAAGACTTATCAACCAACATAGAACTGGAGTCGTCAGTCGCTGGACACTGTGGGACTTGATAGATAGGGGATCTGAGCACCTATGGACATTTCGGGGTGCAATGATGATGACCCGCAAATAACTCAATTACTAAATATTTGTTTTTAAAAAAATATATATATTTGTGTTGTTATTTGTTGTTCCAGCTGAAAGCCATCTTGGTCGAAACGTTGTTCATCTTTTGTTTTGTTTCTCACCCACGTAAAGTTGTTACTATACCACTTTTTCCTTCTTAAAAAATATAACTGTTATGAACTAGCTGTTGTGTCGATTTCGACCTTTTCTTGGTTTCCGTATTAGACTTTTGAACTATTCAATAATATCAAAGGACGTAGTAACTCAGTTCTGTTAAAGAGAAATTAGGGGAACATTGTTTGCTAACATGATCACCAGTTAACGAATTGTTCATTGAGCGTTCAATAGTTAAATGATAACATTAATCTTACTTTACATGGAAAGGGTTATGGTTCGTTCACTCAACTACAACCGGTTCCAAGTTTGAGAGTCATTGCGTTATGTGCAGGCAGAGACGTGGGAGTCCACAGGCTTGGGAATCACTGTATCGTTTGCTAGAAACAGACGTGGCAATAGACAGCCTTGGTAGTCACTCTATAGTGTACTAGACACAGACGTGGCAGTAGGCAGGCTTGTAGTCACTCTATAGTGTACTAGACACAGACGTGGCAGTAGGCAGGCTTGTAGTCACTCTATAGTGTACTAGACACAGATGTGGCAGTAGGCAGGCTTGTAGTCATTGTATAGTGTACTAGACACAGACGTGGCAATAAACAGGCTTGCTAGTCACTGTATAGTGTACTAGACACAGACGTGGCAGTAGGCAGGCTTGTAGTCACTGTATAGTGTACTAGACACAGACGTGGCAGTAGACAGGCTTGGTAGTCACTCTATAGTGTACTAGACACAGACGTGGCAGTAGGCAGGCTTGATAGTCACTCTATAGTGTACTAGACACAGACGTGGCAGTAGGCAGGCTTGGTAGTCACTCTATAGTGTACTAGACACAGACGTGGCAGTAGGCAGGCTTGGTAGTCACTCTATAGTGTACTAGACACAGATGTGGCAGTAGACAGGCTTGGTAGTCACTCTATAGTGTACTAGACACAGATATGGCAGTAGACAGGCTTGGTAGTCACTCTATAGTGTACTAGACACGGATATGGCAGTAGACAGGCTTGGTAGTCACTCTATAGTGTACTAGACACAGACGTGGCAGTAGGCAGGCTTGGTAGTCACTGTATAGTGTAATAGACACAGACCTGACAGTCGACAGGCTTGGTAGTCACTATATAGTGTACTAGACACAGACCTGACGGTCGACATGTTTGGTAGTCGCTATATAGTGTACTAGACACAGATCCGACAGTCGACAGGCTTGGTAGTCACTATATAGTGTACTAGACAAAAAGCTGAAAGATTAACGGGCCTCTAAACTAGACAACGACCTGATATTCGACGGATTTTGGAACTACTGGCATTATGTACTAGACAAAGACTTGGTTATCTACATGTTTGGGAACTATTAGCATTGTGTACTAGACACAGACCTGGTAGACTACCGATTTGGCAACCACTGATACTGTGTTCTAGACAATGACTTAGACAGTCATGGAGTACTGCCATTTTATGATTTATTATTCTCATCTACATGTTGAAAGTTCCCTGGACAGCTAAAAAGACCAATGAGGAAGTTCTCATAGAGGCCAACACAAAAAGGCAGCTCATAAAAGACATCAGAAAGAAACAATCAACATTTTTCGGGCACATCATGAGAAGAGGAAAGTTGGAATACTTGGTTACAACTGGCAAAATAAAAGGAAAGAGATATCGCAGACGATAATGAAAGAAAATACTAGATGGCTTGGTGTCATTGCATGGAAAGCAGTCAACAACAGAACTGATACGATGCACTGTAGATAGAAGATTGTGGAAGGGCATGATCGCCTACGCCAACCGGTATGGCACATGATGATGATGATGATGATGATGATTCTCATCTACAGACAAGCATATATTCTCACTCATCTGTGTCACGAGGCTTGTGAGGCTGTCTGTACCAATCTCTAATGTTTGTCTGTACCAACATGACGTGCTTCTCTGTTCCTTTATGACTTTTCTGCCTGTACCCACGTGACTTGCCTGTTTGTAACAACTTGACTTGTCTGTACCCACGTGACTTGCCTGTTTGTACCCACGTGACTTGCCTGTCTGTAAGAACTTGACTTGTTTGTACCCACGTGACTTGCCTGTTTGTAACAACTTGACTTGTCTGTACCCACGTGACTTGCCTGTTTGTAACAACTTGACTTGTCTGTACCCACGTCACTTGCCTGTTTGTAACAACTTGACTTGTCTGTACCCACGTGACTTGCCTGTTTGTAACAACTTGACTTGTCTGTACCCACGTTACTTGCTTGTTTGTACCCACGTGACTTGTCTGCCAGTAGCCACGTGACTTCCCTGTCTGTATCTCATGATTTGTTTGTTTGTACCAACGTGACTTGCCTGTTTGTACTCACGTGACTATTGGTCGTTTCAAATCTAAATGTTCACGATTAACATGAAATATCTCCTCTTTCCCTGCACTTACAAACTTGATTTTTTGCATCTGGCCTTGTTTTTCCAAGGTCCCACCGATTTCACAAAATTTAATGATGTAGGAAGTATGCTTCATCATGAAGCAGCACTTTCCTTTGATCTCAGTGAATTTACGGATCTTTTTGCTCCTGGAGAAAATAATTTACCGTACATTAATGGAAATCAGCTTCTCGACATAGGCGTCTCTACACAACTTGAAAGTTGGAGGCGTTTATCAACTGTTTACTTTCTATTGTTTACTTTCTTTAAAATACTATGAGAATGTCAATGTTATAGCCTTTACAGACGGTCTAAAACAAATCAGCGTATAAACAGTTCCATTAATGAAAACTATTTAAACAATATACAACAAAGAATACATTTAAAAAAATTAATTATCCGTTGCGAGCGATAACGAGCATGACATATCAAGCAAAGTTATTGTTTATGGGTACGCATGTGACTAAAGAGTCCGATGTAAGCACGGGATCCTCTTCACTGTAAAGAGCTACATTGTTCGTTTTATGTCTTTCCATGTGACTTTCATTATTTTACGTAAACAAGACATATGAAAGTGATTTAGTTTCTTTGCATGCCTGCAGTACACATATCAAGAATCTTTACATTTTCAAAACGTTATCAACTTTAGCTAAAGATTGATCATGCGGACATATAAAAACGTCCATTATTATTTCATTTATTCTGAATCAGAGGAGTCTAACATATTGATTACTAATCTGGGCTGAACGAACGATAGTCCATCTTTTTTCCAATAGTCATTTTCTTTTTTAAGACATGATCTTCACATTTGCACCAAAAATCTTTGTCAATCTGTGATAGAGCAGCATATGTCAGTCCTTTTATATCGCATAGTTTAAAACTTGTATTCTCAGCTGCCACCTGCCCTTTAATTTTTGCCCAAACGAGTTCAATGGGGTTTAATTGTGGATGATAAGGGGGCAGTCTCAAGCACGTATGACCATGCTGTTGAATGATTTTGTCTATTTGGAATACTTTGGTCTTTTGCGATTTCTTAACAAGTGACAGTAATTCAGGTTTCAAAAATCCCTCGTTAAATGGAATTCCTTCCTTTCTTAGCCAAATCTTTATAACATCTTTTGTACTGGTAGATGTAGGAATTTTGTCTTCTTCTGCCACAGCGTTGTGGTACGACGCGTTGTCCATTACCAGACAGGATGGTCTGTCTAGAATTGGAAGAAGAGTATTTTCAATCCACTCTCTAAATATATGGCCATTCATCTCGGTGTGATAGTCCCTGTTGTCAGTATAGAGGTGAATATAAGTTCTGCATTTTTCACCAACCCTTCTTTTCGGCTGCCTGCATGTGCCATTATAATACTCTGTCCTTTTCCAGTGGGTACACATCTTTTAATACTTCCATCTGATAACTGCCATTCCTTTGCACTTGTGTGGTGAGAATTTATCCAAGATTCATCTAGAAATACAATATCATAACCTTGGTTACGCATTTCCCGTACTTCACGTAAATATTTACTCCTCATAGAAACTAAGTGCGGCTTCTCGCAGATGACATTTCTACCACTATCGTACTTTCTAAACGTAAAACCGATGCTTCTAACAGTTCTCCATTATGTTGTTTTCGACACAACAATGTCATTTTCTGCTCTCAGTCGAATTTTCAGCTTTCTTAAAGTCACAGTTTCTTTGGAATCGAACATTTTACAAATTGCTCTTCTAATCACTGCCTTGTCAAAACTATCTACTACTTTCTTTCTTCCTAGCGTCCTAGTCTTGATTGAACTGGACACTCCGTTAGCTTTAAGCACTTGTTTGAAAAAGCGTTTGCTTATACCCAATGCGTGAATAGTTCTCTTTTCTGGCTTTGAGATGCTTCGATACAGTTTTCCACGCTTAGCTTCTATGCAAAAATATTTATACACCTTTATTGCCACTGATTGCAATGTAAGGAACTTTACTTTTATACCCATTGACTAACAGATCACAAATTTAACTAAATTACCCAATAATTAGGATACGCCGTTGCACATAAATCACAACAAAACGACAGGAAATGGGATGCACCGGATATAAAATTATAACTATGACGCGTTTTATGTGTTTTTTAGTGCTTAAAACAGGGAAATTGGCGCGCATTACGTTCAAGATGACAAGTCCGTGGGTGCTCACTCATATGAAGCGGTAATTCCTCCAAATATATGGTTTGACCAAAATGCCTTAAATTTGTATACTTCAAATAAAGAATATTTAAAACTATACGTTTGTTGGTGAGGAAATGAATGTACTTCTTGGGACCAAAAAATCACAAGACCATATGCAAAATTTCAGCATTATCAATCAATTGGTTGCAGAGATATGGAATTTTAAACACCTTCAAAATATTTTGAAACGACCTATAGTCTGTCTGTACCCACATGGCTTGTCTGTATGTACCCACAATATTTGTCTGTCTGTAGAAACATATAAATCTGCCAATCTTAAATGAGTCTCAACAATGATTGATAGCTCTGACCCTTGTCATCGTTAAAAAAAATAGCCAGAAATAAAGTGCCAAAAATAGACATCAGCTATGAGTTGTTTTATCTGCTGTGTTGTGACGTGTGTACACTTGTTATGTTGACATGAAATCAATAGTTGAGGGCGATCAATTATTTCATGAATATTTTTAAATCAACAATTTACGAACACACAATACTTCAATATTACACAAAAATACATTATTGAAATGTAGTTATTACATTAATATTATTAAATAAAAACACATTGTTGAAACTCAATAGAAACATCAATGTATCAATCAAAATCTTACAATGTTAACACTCAGTCACTGTGTCAATGTATCAATCAAAATCTTACAATGTTAACACTCAGTCACGATGTCAATGTATGAATCAAAATCTTACAATGTTAACACTCAGTCACTATGTCAATGTATCAATCAAAATCTTACAATGTTAACATTCAGTCACTATGTCAATGTATGAATCAAAATTTTACAATGTTAATACTCAGTCACTGTGTCAATATATCAATCAAAATCTTACAATGTTAACACTCAGTCATTATGTCAATGTATCAATCAAAATCTTACAATGTTAACACTCAGACACTGTGTCAATGTATCAATCAAAATCTTACAATGTTAACACTCAGTCACTATGTCAATGTATCAATCAAAATCTTACAATGTTAACACTCAGTCACTATGTCAATGTATGAATCAAAATCTTACAATGTTAACACTCAGGAAATACATCAATCTCAGTAAAAATCATTTAGCTGTGAACATTTGATTCATTATAACATCAACAATATAATATCACCAATATAACATCAGCAATATAACATCAACACGTTAACATAAACAATATAACATCAGTAACATAACATCAACACGTTTACATAAACAATATAACATCAGCAATATAACATCAACACGTTTACATAAACAATATAACATCAGTAACATAACATCAACACGTTTACATAAACAATATAACATCAGTAACATAACATCAACAATATAACAACAATATTATAACATTAACACAATTACACCAACAAGACAACATCAACAATACAACATCAACAATACAATATCACCAATATAACATCAACACGTTTACATAAACAATATAACATCAGCAATATAACATCAACACGTTTACATAAACAATATAACATCACCATATAACATCAACACGTTTACATAAACAATATAACATCAGTAACATAACATCAACAATATAACAACAATATTATAACATTAACACAATTACACCAACAAGACAACATCACCAACACAACATCAACAAAATAACAACAATATAATAACATTAACACAATTACACCAACAAGACAACATCAACAATACAACATCAACAATATAAACAACAATATTATAACATTAACACAATTACACCAACAAGACAACATCAACAATACAACATCAACAATACAATATCACCAATATAACATCAACACGTTTACATAAACAATATAACATCAGCAATATAACATCAACACGTTTACATAAACAATATAACATCACCAATATAACATCAACACGTTTACATAAACAATATAACATCAGTAACATAACATCAACAATATAACAACAATATTATAACATTAACACAATTACACCAACAAGACAACATCACCAACACAACATCAACAAAATAACAACAATATAATAACATTAACACAATTACACCAACAAGACAACATCAACAATACAACATCAACAATATAAACAACAATATTATAACATTAACACAATTACACCAACAAGACAACATCAACAATACAACATCAACAATACAATATCACCAATATAACATCAACACGTTTACATAAACAATATAACATCAGCAATATAACATCAACACGTTTACATAAACAATATAACATCACCAATATAACATCAACACGTTTACATAAACAATATAACATCAGTAACATAACATCAACAATATAACAACAATATTATAACATTAACACAATTACACCAACAAGACAACATCACCAACACAACATCAACAAAATAACAACAATATAATAACATTAACACAATTACACCAACAAGACAACATCAACAATATAAACAACAATATTATAACATTAACACAATTACACCAACAAGACAACACAACAAGACAACACCAACAAGACAACATCAACAATATAAACAACAATATTATAACATTAACACAATTACACCAACAAGACAACACAACAAGACAACACCAACAAGACAACACCAACAAGACAACATTCACAACACAACATCAACAAAATAACAACAATATGATAACAATAAGTTGCAAATACTCTGTTACAGCTACTTTACATTTGCATAATGAAGTGTCCACAAACCAGAAATGACGATCACACATGGACGGCTATGGGCAGGAGTCTGTTCAGTCCTGATCATGTAGTTCTCACTCACACCATGTGAGCCACATCATGAGGCTCTTATTTACTATAGGTGTCCACGCAAACAGAAATAAACCATAGGGGGGGGGGGGCTATTTACTATAGTCTGTTTTCACACACAGAACTAAACCACACAGAGGGAACTGTTTACTATATATGTCCTCACACACAGAACTAAATCACACAGAGGGAACTGTTTATTATAGATGTCCTTACACACAGAACTAAACCACACAGAGGGAACTGTTTACTATAGATGTCTTCACACACAGAAATAAATCACACAGAGGGAACTGTTTACTATATATGTCCTCACACACAGAACTAAACCACACAGATGGAACTGTTTATTATAGATGTCCTCACACATAAAACTAAATCACACAGAGGGAAATGTTTACTATAGATGTCCTCACACACAGAACTAAATCACTCAGAGAGAACTGTTTACTATAGATGTCCTCACACACAGAACTAAACCACAAGGTGGGAACTGTTTACTATAGATGTCCTCACACACAGAACTAAACCACACCGAGGGAACTGTTTACTATAGATGTCCTCACACACAGAAATAAACCACACCGAGGGAACTGTTTACTATAGATGTCCTCACACACAGAACTAAATCACACCGAGGGAACTGTTTACCAAAAATGTCCTCACACACAGAATTAAATCACTCAGAGAGAACTGTTTACTATAGATGTCCTCACACACAGAACTAAATCACTCAGAGAGAACTGTTTACTATAGATGTCCTCACACACAGAACTAAACAACACAGAGGGAACTGTTTACTATAGATGTCCTCACGCACAGAACTAAATCACACCGAGGGAATTGTTTACTATAGATGTCCTCACACACATAAGTAAACCACACAGAGGGAATTGTTTACTATAGATGTCCTCACACACAGAACTAAATCACACAGAGAGAACTGTTTACTATAGATGTCTTCACACACATAACTAAAACACACGGAGGGAACTGTTTACTATATATGTCCTCACACACAGAACTAAACCACACAGAGGGAACTGTTTACTATAGATGTCTTCACACACAGAAATAAATCACACAGAGGGAACTGTTTACTATAGATGTCTTCACACACAGAAATAAATCACACAGAGGGAACTGTTTACTATATATGTCCTCACACACAGAACTAAACCACACAGATGGAACTGTTTATTATAGATGTCCTCACACATAAAACTAAATCACACAGAGGGAAATGTTTACTATAGATGTCCTCACACACAGAACTAAATCACTCAGAGAGAACTGTTTACTATAGATGTCCTCACACACAGAACTAAACCACAAGGTGGGAACTGTTTACTATAGATGTCCTCACACACAGAACTAAACCACACCGAGGGAACTGTTTACTATAGATGTCCTCACACACAGAAATAAACCACACCGAGGGAACTGTTTACTATAGATGTCCTCACACACAGAACTAAATCACACCGAGGGAACTGTTTACCAAAAATGTCCTCACACACAGAATTAAATCACTCAGAGAGAACTGTTTACTATAGATGTCCTCACACACAGAACTAAATCACTCAGAGAGAACTGTTTACTATAGATGTCCTCACACACAGAACTAAACAACACAGAGGGAACTGTTTACTATAGATGTCCTCACGCACAGAACTAAATCACACCGAGGGAACTGTTTGCTAAAGATGTCCTCACACACAGAACTAAATCATTCAGAGAGAACTGTTTACTATATATGTCCTCACACACAGAACTAAACCACACAGAGGGAACTGTTTACTATAGATGTCCTCACGCACAGAACTAAATCACACCGAGGGAATTGTTTACTATAGATGTCCTCACACACATAAGTAAACCACACAGAGGGAATTGTTTACTATAGATGTCCTCACACACAGAACTAAATCACACAGAGAGAACTGTTTACTATAGATGTCTTCACACACATAACTAAACCACACGGAGGGAACTGTTTACTATATATGTCCTGACACACAGAACTAAATCACTCAGAGAGAACTGTTTACTATAGATGTCCTCACACACAGAACTAAACAATACAGAGAGAACTGTTTACTATAGATGTCCTCACGCACAGAACTAAATCACACCGAGGGAACTGTTTACTAAAGATGTCCTCACACACAGAACTAAATCATTCAGAGAGAACTGTTTACTATAGATGTCCTCACACACAGAACTAAACCACACCGAGGGAACTGTTTACTATAGATGTCCTCACACACAAAACTAAATAACACCGAGGGAATTGTTTACTATAGATGTCCTCACACACATAAGTAAACCACACCGAGGGAATTGTTTACTATAGATGTCCTCACACACAGAACTAAATCACACAGAGGGAAATGTTTACTATAGATGTCCTCACACACAGAACTAAATCACACAGAGGGAACTGTTTACTAAAGTTGTCCTCACACACAGAACTAAATCATTCAGAGAGAACTGTTTACTATAGATGTCCTCACACACAGAACTAAACCACGCAGAGAGAACTGTTTACTATAGATGTCCTCACACACAGAACTAAACCACACCGAGGGAACTGTTTACTATAGATGTCCTCACGCACAGAACTAAATCACACCGAGGAATTGTTTACTATAGATGTCCTCACACACATACGTAAACCACACCGAGGGAATTGTTTACTATATATGTCCTCACACACAGAACTAAATCACTCAGAGAGAACTGTTTACTATAGATGTCCTCACACACATAACTAAACCACACAGAGGGAACTGTTTACAAACCATGTGTTTGAATAATTGTTTCAACAACAGGGAACATCAATCACAGAGCTGTGTATTCACGAGATACTAGATCACATGCCAGACGTGTGGATCATTGATAATTGTGTTGCTTGTTATTGTCTTGACTGCTATTACGAACAATTCATGTGGTTGATAGTAAGGATTAAGTCGACAAACAGAAACAAATATGGACCGAAGCTGGATCGAACCCGTACTCAGTGGCACAGCGCCTTGCCACGAAAAGCCAAACGCCAGGGAACACCGCTACTCAGCTAACTAGTTAACTGAGTGGCAGTTGTAATAAGCTGAGTGGCGGTGTTCCCTGGCGTTTGGCTTTTAGTGGCAAGGCGCTGTGGCAAGAAGTACGGGTTCGATCCAGCTTCGGTCCATATATTGTTCTTTGTTTTTTTTTTTTTTCTGTTGTTGATTATTTGTCATTTCTTTCCGAGTGCTGTAAACATACCTCTTCCTCTGAATTGAATCGTTGATTATCGCCTCGGAAGTTTCCCTCTATAATAATATTCATTTATTATTATTTGTCTGCAGTATTGTTGACCTGCTTAAGTGACCATGTTTGTTAGCGATGAATCTCTCGTGACTTGCCACACAAGACTACACAAATCGTGGAGGCGGGAACGAGTAGCATGATGCCCCCGTGAACCAGCCAGTGGGGCGTGTCCCTATTGACAGTCTAATTTTATCCTAACCGCTAGATCTGTTCCCGGCTAATAGCGTTACCTGACGACCAGGCTTACTTAATGCCCCAGAGGGCAACTGCGACGAACGATAAAGGGAATTAAGCGACGGTCGGAAACCACTCGACTGCAACTTGTCCAGGGCCTTCTTGTTCAGATAGTCAAAATAGCGTTTTGGGAGTAGTCGCTGAAATTTGACTAATAGAATCGATTACTTGTGAGGAGCAATTATTCAATACGATCTCGATACAATTTTGACTTTATCTACAGGAGATGAAACACATAAAGGATATAACAAATACGTGCACGGGGTATTTGAGTAACTCGACACCAGCTGGTAACAATCGTCAACTGTCGGGTACAATCGGTAACTGTCGACAAATTTCGGTAACTGTCGACAAATTTCGACAACAATCGACAACTGTCGGCAAATATCGACAACGATCAACAACTGTCGGCAAATATCGACAACAATCGGTAACTGTCGGCAAATATCGACAACGATCGGCAAATGGCAAATATCGACAACGATCGGCAACTGTCGGCAAATATCGACAACGATCGGCAACTGTCGGCAAATATCGACAACGATCGGCAACTGTCGGCAAATATCGACAACGATCGGCAACTGTCGGCAAATATCGACAACGATCGGCAACTGTCGGCAAATATCGACAACGATCAACAACTGTCGGCAAATATCGACAACAATCGGTAACTGTCGGCAGCAGAGAGCATCAACAACAAAATAAAAGGCTGTCTCGACCAGGATTCGTGCGCGTATTGATCGACAAGTGGTGATCATCTACCGTCTTCGTAATAAAGACGCCTACTCTTGACTTCAGTGTGACTCTGGCTCTTGTCTTGAACACTGACTCTAACTCTTGTCTTGAACACAGACTCTGACTCTTGTCTTGAACACTGACTCTGACTCTTGTCTTGAACATTGACTCTGTTCTTGTCTTGAACACTGAATCTGACTCTTGTCTTGAACACTGACTCTGACTCTTGTCTTGAACACTGACTCTGACTCTTGTCTTGAACACTGACTCTGGTCTTGTGTTGAACACTGACTCTGACTCTTGTCTTGAACACTGACTCTGACTCTTGTCTTGAACACTGACTCTAACTCTTGTCTTGAACACAGACTCTGACTCTCGTCTTGAACACTGACTCTGGTCTTGTCTTGAACACTGACTCTAACTCTTGTCTTGAACACTGACTCTTGTCTTGAACACTGACTCTGACTCTTGTCTTGAACACTGACTCTTGTCTTGAACATTGACTCTTGACTTGAACACTGACTCTAACTCTTGTCTTGAACACTGACTCTTGTCTTGAACACTGACTCTGACTCTTGTCTTGATGGTACATTCGATGATTGATTTCAAGGACCACTATCTGATTGCGTCAGTCCATCTCAATCGTTGACATATTATGGTCTATTTCTCACTGAACTTCCAGAAAAAAACGACTTTCAGTTTGTTCTTGTTGGGACAAAGTAAGCAATACGACTATCAAACAAACATTAGAATGGGTAAATATAGAGACATGGACTGTGGGCAAAGAGAATAGTTAGCCGGACGATGACATATTCCACGTACAGTCGAGATAAGAAACTTACACAACGTAACCATGTTTGACGGACAGTGAGAAAGGGAACAGAGATTCTACAGCGGGCGTTTCCTTGGACAGAGAAAGGGAACAGAGATTCCACAGCGGGCGTTTCCTTGGACAGAGAAAGGGAACAGAGATTCCACAGCGGGCGTTTCCTTGCGAAGTGAGAGATGGAACATAGATTCCACAGCGGACGTTTCTTTGGACAGAGAAAGGGAACAGAGATTCCACAGCGGGCGTTTCCTTGGAAAGTGAGAGAGGGAACAGAGATTCTATAGCGGTCGTTTCCTGGGATAGTGAGATAGGGAACAGAGATTCTATAGCGGTCGTTTCCTGGGATAGTGAGAGAGGGAACAGAGATTCCACAGCGGGCGTTTCCTGGGATAGTGAGAGAGGGAACAGAGATTCCACAGCGGGCGTTTCATGGGATAGTGAGAGAGGGAACAGAGATTCCACAGCGGGCGTTTCCTGGGATAGTGAGAGAGGGAACAGAGATTCCACAGCAGGCGTTTCCTCGGATAGTGAGAGAGGGAACAGAGATTCCATATCGGGCGTTACCTGGGACAGTGAGAGAGGGAACAGAGATTCCATATCGGGCGTTACATGGGACAGTGAGAGAGGGAACAGAGATTCCACAGCGGGAGTTACCTGGGACAGTGAGAGAGGGAACAGAGATTCCACTGCGGGCGTTACCTGGGACAGTGAGTCATTATTAGCATACCTCAGATTATTTATATTATGACTTCCGATTGTTATTCCATGCATGCCCCTTATGGATCTTAAAATAATCTCACTATACATATTTTTAAAATCTGGTGACAGCACACAACCTTGCCTAACACCCTGTCTTACATAGAGGATTTAAAAAAAGGATAATATGTAATAATTAGTAAGCTAAAACATATTTTAAAACACAACCGACACTTAACTGAAGCACAGTAAAAAAATTGAGAGTGAGTAGATGGCTGTGAGTCAAATGTGGACATGCTGAGACGCGATATGGGGAAACCAGTCACGTGATTAGACGAGAAGTCGGATGAGATTGGGAGGTGATAATGTGAGGTGTGAAAAGCGATCAAGAATGAAACCAGCCGAAGATAGAGAAGTGTTTATTATGGAGTTCAAACATGAGCAAACAAAGCCAGACGGAAATGGGGCAACTAGGGAATAAATGCTGTGGTTATGGAGGACTGGAGTAAACACGTGATGCGATATACGAGGAGGGATAGAATGGTAGCGTCTGATAGAATGTCTATTATAGTACCTATATGGACATGGAAGAAACAGAAAGAAAAGAGTGTAAGGTAGAAACGGAATAAATAAGAAACTAAGACGAATCGACTGCGGATGTCAGTGACTTGGACATCCGCCTTACCCTGATTGTACTTGCAAGTGGGTCGCTAATAATGTGCTGGATAGAACATGTAGGCGGAGCCGTTGAAACCTGTAGGCTAAATGTTGCGAAAGTCTAAAACAAGCGAAAAAACGCATCCAGGGACGTAATCTTAATGAGATTTGCAAGAACCTCCTGCGGGTAGTTCTACGACATTACGCGGTCACATTGTACTGTGGGCAATTACGTGTGCCATGTGTGCAGCAGATGGCCACGTGACTAAACTTTCCCCACCGGTTGTAGGTCATGATTGTTATCAGAATACAGTCCCCTGAGACATTCTTTACAGATGGCGCTGTTTAGATAATATCATGGTTGTATCACCACCATCATCATCTAGTATCTAGCCTAAGTAACTTTGTCTTTCCATAACCTTTTGTTGTTTACTTATTTATCATTTCTGCTGTTGACTTTCTCAAATCTCGTGTTATCTAATTTCCTGTATCGTCCACCCCCTCCCCACGTTTATTATTCATCGCTGCAACATGTTCCAGTTATCCCCTTTATCAATTCACATCCAGAAAGTGATGACACATTCTCTCCATGTATTTCATCAGGTTTTTTTTGTGTGTGAACATCTGTTATAACTCACTAGTTACTTGTTTCCGTTGTCTATGATGTTCTCAACAATCTTCTTTAAATCTGCATTTCTGTGGCCTCGAAATTTTTCAGCGATCAGCAATTGCTATGAATTTAGACATTTAGACCAGGCTGGGTCACAAACAAGATCAGCTATTGCTATGAATTTAGACATTTAGACCAGGCTGGGTCACAAACAAGATCAGCTATTGATATGAATTTAGACATTTAGACCTGGCTGGGTCACAAACAAGATCAGCTATTGTTATGAATTTAGACATTTAGACCTGGCTGGGTCACAAACAAGATCAGCTATTGTTATGAATTTAGACATTTGACCAGGCTGGGTCACAAACAAGATCAGCTATTGTTATGAATTTAGACATTTAGACCAGGCTGGGTCACAAACAAGATCAGCTATTGCTATGAATTTAGACATTTAGACCAGGCTGGGTCACAAACAAGATCAGCTATTGCTATGAATTTAGACATTTAGACCAGGCTGGGTCACAAACAAGATCAGCTCTTGTTATGAATTTAGACATTTGACCAGGCTGGGTCACAAACAAGATCAGCTATTGTTATGAATTTAGACATTTAGACCAGGCTGGGTCACAAACAAGATCAGCTATTGCTATGAATTTAGACATTTAGACCAGGCTGGGTCACAAACAAAATCAGCTATTGCTGTGAATTTAGACATTTAGACCAGGCTGGGTCACAAACAAGGTCAGCTGTTGCCATGAATTTAGACATTTAGACCAGGCTGGGTCACAAACAAGGTCAGCTGTTGCCATGAATTTGGACATTTAGACCAGGCTGGGCCACAAACAAGGTCAGCTGTTGCCATGAATTTGGACATTTAGACCAGGCTGGGTCACAAACAAAATCAGCTATTGCTGTGAATTTAGACATTTAGACCAGGCTGGGTCACAAACAAGGTCAGCTGTTGCCATGAATTTAGACATTTAGACCAGGCTGGGTCACAAACAAGGTCAGCTGTTGCCATGAATTTAGACATTTAGACCAGGCTGGGCCACAAACAAGGTCAGCTGTTGCCATGAATTTGGACATTTAGACCAGCCTGGGACACAAACAAGATCAGCTATTGCCGTGATATGCAATAAGTGCTGGTAGACAGGAGGAGAGGCCCTGATAAATGCACTCACTGATATATGCAACAAGGCCTGTCAAACACGGGAAGAGGTCTTGATAAATGCACTCACTGATATATGCATCTAGGTCTGGTAGATAGGGAAAACGCTTTTGATAAATGCATTCACTGATACATGCATCAAGGTCTGATATACAGGGGAAAAGGTCCTAATAAATGCATTCACTGATATATGCAACAAAGTCTGTCAAACAGAGAGAGAGGTCCTGATAAATGCACGAACGGTTATCTGCAACGAGATCTGGCTGATCTGTGGAGTGATCATGGACCCTGTTCTTAATGACTTCTATCGCGATGAAAGGAAATATACACATTTGTTACAATTATAGAAGCATTGGTCTTCTCAGTCGTCCAAGTTTAGTAATGTTACAATTATAGAAGCATTGGTCTTCTCAGTCGTCCACGAATAGTAATGTTACAATTATAGAAGCATTGGTCTTCTCAGTCGTCCACGTATAGTAAAGTTACAATTTTAGAACCATCCGTCTTATCATTCGTCCACGTATAGTAATGTTACAATTATAGAAGCATCAGTCTTCTCAGTCGTCCAAGTATAGTAATGTTACAATTATAGAAGCATCAGTTTTCTCTATCGTCCAAGTTTAGTAATGTTACAATTATAGAACCATCGGTCTTCTCAGTCGTCCACATATAGTAATGTTACAATTATAGAACCATCGATCTTCTCAGTTGTCCAAGTAAAGTAATGTTACAATTATAGAATCATCAGTCTTAACAGTCGTCCACGTATAGTAATGTTACAATTATAGAACCATCGGTCTTCTCAGTCGTCCACGTATAGCCATGTTACAATTATAGAACCATCTGTTTTATCAATCGTCCAAGTATAGTAATATTACAATTATAGAACCATCAGTCTTCTCAGTCGTCCAAGTATAGTAATATTACAATTATAGAACCATCTGTTTTATCAATCGTCCAAGTATAGTAATATCACAATTATAGAACCATCAGTCATCTCAGTCGTCGACGTATAGTAATGTTACAATTATAGAACCATCTGTTTTATCAGTCATCGAGGTATAGTAATATCACAATTATAGAACCACCAGTTTTCTCAACCTTCCAAGTATAGTAATGTTACAATTATAGAACCATCGGTCTTCTCAGTCGTCCACGTATAGTAATGTTACAATTATAGAATCATCGGTCTTCTCAGTCGTCCACATATAGCAATGTTACAATTATAGAACCATCGGTCTTCTCAGTCGTCCAAGTGCAGTAATGTTACAATTATAGAAGCATCAGTCTTCTTAGTCGTCCACGTATACCAATGTTACAATTATAGAACCATCAGTCTTCTCAGTCGTCCACGTATACCAATGTTACAATTATAGAACCATCAGTCTTCTCAGTCGTCGACGTATAGTAATGTTACAATTATAGAAACATCAGTTTTATCAGTCGTCCAAGTGTAGTAATGTTACAATTATAGAACCATCAGTCTTATCAATCGTTCAAGTGTAGTAATGTTACAATTATAGAACCATCAGTCTTATCAGTCGTTCAAGTGTAGTGATGTTACAATTATAGAACCATCAGTTTTATCAGTCGTCCAACTCTAGTAACTTTACAATTATAGATCCATCAGTCTTATCAATCGTTCAAGTGTAGTAATGTTACAATTATAGAACCATCAATCTTATCAGTCGTCCAAGTGTAGTAATGTTACAATTATAGAACCATCAGTCATCTCAGTCGTCCACGTATAGCAATGTTACAATTATAGAACCATCGGTCTTCTCAGTCGTCCACGTATAGCAATGTTACAATTATAGAACCATCAGTCATCTCAGTCGTCCACGTATAGCAATGTTACAATTATAGAACCATCAGTCATCTCAGTCGTCCACGTATAGCAATGTTACAATTATAGAACCATCAGTCTTCTCAGTCGTCCAAGTGTAGTAATGTTACAATTGTAGAACCATCGGTCTTCTCAGTCGTCCAAGTGTAGTAATGTTACAATTGTAGAACCATCGGTCTTCTCAGTCGTCCAAGTGTAGTAATGTTACAATTATAGAACCATCAGTCTTCTCAGTCGTCCAAGTGTAGTAATGTTACAATTATAGAACCATCGGTCTTCTCAGTCGTCCACGTATAGCAATGTTACAATTATAGAACCATCGGTCTTCTTAGTCGTCCAAGTGTAGTAATGTTACAATTATAGAACCATCAGTCTCCTCAATCGTCCACGTATAGCAATGTTACAATTATATAATCATCGGTCTTCTCAGTCGTCCAAGTGTAGTAATGTTACAATTATAGAACCATCAGTCTTATCAGTCGTCCAAGTGTAGTAATGTTACAATTATAGAACCATCAGTCTTATCAGTCGTCCAAGTGTAGTAATGTTACAATTATAGAACCATCAGTCTTATCAGTCGTCCAAGTGTAGTAATGTTACAATTATAGAACCATCAGTCTTATCAGTCGTCCAAGTGTAGTAATGTTACAATTATAGAACCATCAGTCATCTCAGTCGTCCACGTATAGCAATGTTACAATTATAGAACCATCGGTCTTCTCAGTCGTCCAAGTGTAGTAATGTTACAATTATAGAACCATCAGTCTTATCAGTCGTCCAAGTGTAGCAATGTTACAATTATAGAACCATCAGTCTTATCAGTCGTCCAAGTGTAGTAATGTTACAATTATAGAACCATCAGTCTTATCAGTCGTCCAAGTGTAGTAATGTTACAATTATAGAACCATCAGTCATCTCAGTCGTCCACGTATAGCAATGTTACAATTATAGAACCATCGGTCTTCTCAGTCGTCCACGTATAGCAATGTTACGATTATAGACCCATCAGTCTTCTCAGTCATCCAAGTATAGTAATGTTACAATTATAGAACCATCAGTGTTATCAGTCGTCCAAGTGTAGTAATGTTACAATTATAGAACCATCAGTGTTATCAGTCGTCCAAGTGTAGTAATGTTACAATTGTAGAACCATCAGTGTTATCAGTCGTCCAAGTGTAGTAATGTTACAATTGTAGAACCATCAGTCTTCTCAGTCGTCCAAGTATAGTAATGTTACATTTATAGAACCATCAGTGTTATCAGTCGTCCAAGTGTAGTAATTTTACAATTATAGAACCATCAGTGTTATCAGTCGTCCAAGTGTAGTAATGTTACAATTGTAGAACCATCAGTGTTATCAGTCGTCCAAGTGTAGTAATGTTACAATTATAGAACCATCAGTGTTATCAGTCGTCCAAGTGTAGTAATGTTACAATTGTAGAACCATCAGTCTTATCAGTCGTCCAAGTGTAGTAATGTTACAATTATAGAACCATCAGTCTTATCAGTCGTCCAAGTGTAGTAATGTTACAATTATAGAACCATCAGTCTTATCAGTCGTCCAAGTGTAGTAATGTTACAATTATAGAACCATCAGTCTTATCAGTCGTCCAAGTGTAGTAATGTTACAATTATAGAACCATCAGTCTTATCAGTCGTCCAAGTGTAGTAATGTTACAATTATAGAACCATCAGTCTTATCAGTCGTCCAAGTGTAGTAATGTTACAATTATAGAACCATCAGTCTTATCAGTCGTCCAAGTGTAGTAATGTTACAATTATAGAACCATCAGTCTTATCAGTCGTCCAAGTGTAGTAATGTTACAATTATAGAACCATCAGTCTTATCAGTCGTCCAAGTGTAGTAATGTTACAAATCAAACTTCTTAAAATCGCTACCAGAGATCATTGCTGGGGTACAGACAGTCTGTCGAAGTACAACAGATCTTCAATCTCTCAATTCCCGGCAAGAAATTCCTTCAACAGGCCCCACATCATGTGTTCATAGGCTTCAAGAAATCACTGGTTGAGTTTGGCGTGCAGCAGCAGAGCGACGATGATGATGCACAACCTCGACGCCTACATAGCTCGAAGAATAAACTATGTATAAGACAAGGCAACAAGCACAATTCTTGTCCATGGGAACAGCTAGGAATGATTCATAAGAATAGTGAGAGCTCAGCAAGGCTGCTGTCTCCCTCCTACCAAGACCACCTAATCACATTTGTATTCAATGTTTTGTTCCTAATACATTCACATTTTCTCTTCTTCTTCTTCTTTCCTTCCTCATTTGCCTTTCAGC
This sequence comes from Megaustenia siamemsis, assembly GCA_032433765.1. Lineage (NCBI taxonomy): Eukaryota > Metazoa > Mollusca > Gastropoda > Stylommatophora > Ariophantidae > Megaustenia > Megaustenia siamemsis. The sequence goes on from JAVIAB010000107.1 coordinate 38,778,645, forward strand.
GTCGAGGGGAGATATAATTTGCGGTCTTTTGCTCGTCTGTTCGCCTCTGCTGCTGTTATGTTTCCTAGTGCTTCTAATATTCCATCGATCCATCTTTTCCGTGGTCGACCCTTGGGTCTGGTGTTCTCACAACGTTTGTTGAAGACTCGTTGTGTTGTGTTTTGATCTTTCTGCCTTGTCACGTGGCCAAACCATTTTATCTGTTGTTTCCTTATATATTCTATGACGGGGGCTATTTCTAGCTTTTTTCTCAGTTCTTCATTTCTGATCTTAACTCTCAGACTGTTTCCTGTCATTCGTCTAACACATTTCATCTCAGCAGAGGTTATTTTTCTTATTGTTCTTGCATCTAGGGTCCAGGACTATCATTAGTAGCACAACGTTGGGATGAAGATTGTATTGTAGAGTGCCCGTTTTGCATTTAGAGTTATTTTCTTGCTGAGGTTAACAAAGTTCCCAAATATTTAAATTCATTTATCTGTTTTAATATTGTTCCACTTGTCCTTATTTTGCACTGAGGTGATGTCTTTTTCTTTGTTGTTACAATTACCTCTGTCTTTTTGCTATTAAGGCTGAATCCTTTATTTGTGCTTTTTTTCACTATAATGTTTAACATTTCTTATAACTCAAGATGTGGCATACCACATCTACACCAGACCTTGCTTTCCATTCACCAGACCTGGATTGGAATATCACACGAATTGTTGGGAAACAACTTGGAGGCAGCGACCACCGACCAGTCTTTTTAGTGGTACAAAATAAGGCCATCAGGGAGAGCAGCACTCTCTCCAGATGGAATTACAAAAAGGCAGACTGGAAAATGTATCAACACTACACCAGTGTACTGACTAAAGATATAAATACAGATAGAGACATCAACAAAATAGTTGATGAATTCAGTAGACTAATAATACAAGCTGCCAGTGAAACAATACCTAGAGGGGCACGGAAACACTACAAACCATACTGGAGTAGTGAACTAGAGCAACTACACAATGACATGGAAACATCTCGAAAACAAGCAGAAAATAACCCTTGCCAAGAACACCACAACAACTACCAGCATGCTAAAGCCAAATTTCAACGGGCTAAACTACAAGCCAGACGGAGAAGCTGGAAAGAGAAAACAGAGTCCTTGAATCTTGAACGAGACACAAGAAAAGTGTGGAAGCTTGTAAAACAGCTGAATGATGAGGGTACAGAAAGGAACACCAAAATTACACTGAAGAAGGATGGAAACATTCTAACAGGTAAACATGCAGCAAATTACTTTGCAGACTCCTTTGCAAATGACAATAATATTGAAACTAGCCTAGAAAAACGACAAGAGACCCGTTTAAAACAACAAAATGCAAGACAAGAAGAGACCACACATGAAGTAATGGAAACACCCTTTACACAAAGAGAGCTAGAGCTGGCAATATCCAAATTAAAAATGAAAAAGTCACCAGGCAGTGATGGAGTGTCCAATGAAATGATTAAGAACTTGGGAACTGCAGCTAAAGCAAAACTACTGCAGATCTACAACATTTGCTGGATCACAGGTAGAGTGCCACAGGCATGGAGAGAAGCAATTATGATACCATTACTAAAGCCAGGAAAAGATGGTTCAATGACATCCAGCTATAGACCAATCAGCCTTACAAGCTGTTTGTGTAAAACAATGGAACGTATAATCAATCTCAGACTGCAGTGGTACCTGGAAAGTGAAAATCTCCTTGTCCCACAACAAGCAGGCTTTAGACAGTGTTACTCTACCGAAGATCAAGCAACCTATCTTTCCCAGGAAATTGAAGATGCGTTTCAAGAAAAGAAACTGGTACTAGCAGCATGGATAGACCTAAAGAAAGCATTTGATAAGGTATGGAAGGAAGGGCTTTTGAAGAAACTGAGAAATTATGGAGTAAATGGCAGGATGTACAAATGGGTCAAAGCATACCTGCATAATAGGAGAGCCAGAGTGCAACTGGATGGTCTTAAGAGTAAGAAGGTCTTATTGCGCCAGGGCGTTCCACAAGGAGGGGTACTATCTCCAACACTTTTTCTGATCTACATCAATGACCTAGTTACTGAACTACCACATGGTATCAAAGTGGCAATGTATGCAGATGACTTGGTAATGTGGTGCACAGAGGAGTATGCAACAGTGGCCTCCAAATTGCTACAAAGAGCTATGAATGCACTGAATTCATGGACAAATAGATGGTGTATCAGCATCAATACAGACAAATGCAGTACTACACTTTTCACACTCTCCCCAAAACAAAAAGCAGGAGCCATCTACATAAACAATGAGCCTGTGAAAGAAGACATACAAGCTACATATCTCGGAGTTACATTTGATAACAAACTATCTTGGAAACAGCAGATAAATAAGGCAACCCAAAAAGCAAGGAGGAAATTGGCTATTCTAAGAAAGTTGTGTGGAACCACATGGGGTGCGAGTGGGAAAATACTCAGTAAAGTTTACCAACAGAGTATACGCCCACATTTAGAATATGGATCATCCGCATGGTGCTCAGCGTCAAACACCACATTGCAAGAACTGGATAAAGTACAAAACCAGGCACTTAGGGTCATCACAGGAGCAATGAAATCAACACCAATATTGGAGATGGAGAAATTGTGGAGGATACCAGCACTGAGAGAACGGAGAGACACAAAGGTGCTGATACAGGCAGAAAAATTTGTATGCATGCCGAGACATCCAATGAAGGACAGATTCCAAAATCTTGCATTGGGACGACTTAAGAGAAGCAGTTTTATCCACCAAGCCAAGCGTATTAGTAGACAAACACCAGACATGCCAAGAGTTGTTAAACCCCTTCTGCCCATACCAGAACAGACTCCCTGGACAGATGAATCAGGATTATCAGTTCAAATACGGACAGAAGTGAAAGGAATAGTTGACAAAGAGGAACAAAATAGTCTACAGCGAAAAACAATAACTCTCAGTTTCCTGGATGAAGAATACCCATAAGACCTATGGATCCGTGTGTACACAGATGGATCAGCACAGAATGCAGTAAAGAATGGGGGAGCAGGTGCATATATAGAGTACCCAAATAACACTAGGGATATGAATAAAATAGCAACAGGGAAATATTGTCACAATTATGATGCAGAAATACAAGCAATAAAGTTGGCAATAGAAAAGCTGCTGAACAGTAATCTTAGCCCACAGCCTGTAGTGTTTTTGACAGATGCAAGATCAGTACTCCAGGCACTACAATCCAGAAAATTACCACATCTACAGACCTTATTGACTGAACTCTGCAAGCACCACAGGGTTGCCCTGCAGTGGATCCCGTCTCACTGTGGAATACCAGGAAATGAGAAAGCAGATCAGTTGGCAAAGGAAGGTTCAACAGGCACACAACTAGATACACCAGTTACATACCATCATAAGAAACAGATAATCAAATCAATCAGAGGACCACAAGCCCCATATCAGGATGCCTTTCATAATATGAATAGATATGAACAAGTTATCATTATACGCCTAAGAACAGGACACAATCGACTCCATAGTCACATGTATACAAAATTCAAGATCGGCACATCAACTACTTGTACATGTGGACAGGCACCCCAGACTGCTGAACACATACTTCAAGACTGCACTGAATATAGTAGACTGAGGAAAATCCATTGGCCCATAGATACAACACTACCGACAAAACTATATGGGCCACTGCAAGAATTACAAAAGACAGTAAAATTCATACAGGAAACGACATTGCTGATATAGACAATACTTCGAGCGAACGAAAGATAGATAGATAGATCTTGTAACTCATTTTCGCTCTTAGCAATTAAGACAAAAAGAGTTGTTAAATGTTATGAAGAGTAAGTCTTAACATATGGATGTGAATAATGGACAATAGGAGAACAGACAAGAAAAGCACTGGAGTCTGTAGAAATGTGGTTTTACAGAAGAATGTTGAGAATACCATGGACAGCTAAGAATAGTAATAAAAACGTCATGAAATAGGTCAAAGCAAAAGGAGAGCTAATTTCCAATATTAGGAAGAAACAATCATAATTTTTTAACCATGTAATGAGAAGAGAACAGCTGGAATATATTGTAACAACTGGGAAAATTTAGGGACGAAGAGATAGAGGGAAGCAAAGGGAAAACATATCAGACGGCTTAAGAGAATGGCTTGGCAGAAGGTCAACAACAGAAATGATAAATAACTGTCGAGATCGAAAATTGTGAAGAGACATGATCACCTACGCCAGCAGGCCCTGTGCATGATGATGATGAGTCTTGATAGATACTTGAAACATTTGGGGAATTCTTGGATTAGCAGGACTCGTCATCCGGAGAATTAATCTCTCACTTCTTAAAAAACTATAATCATAGCTCATAGAAATATATGGGAGTAAGAAAATAGAACATTCACAATTTGATAAATGTTCAAAGCATAGAAGGAGAGTTCATATGTTCATCTTTTTGTTACAAGTCAATAGGCGTGGGTGATATGGGGATATTTCTACAGATACAACGTCCCATAACTCTGGTAGTAGTTTACCTCTTTGCATTTGGAACTTTATCTCAGGAAAGCCAGGCATGACGTCACCTCAGCTGAACAATAATGACTTTACTTGTTGAAGTTAACAAATTGTACACTTGAATTCACCTCAGCTGAACAATAATGACTTTACTTGTTGAAGTTAACAAATTGTACACTTGAATTCACCTCAGCTGAACAATAATGACTTTACTTGTTGAAGTTAACAAATTGTACACTTGAATTCACCTCAGCTGAACAATAATGACTTTACTTGTTGAAGTTAACAAATTGTACACTTGAATTCACCTCAGCTGAACAATAATGACTTTACTTGTTGAAGTTAACAAATTGTACACTTGAATTCACCTCAGCTGAACAATAATGACTTTACTTGTTGAAGTTAACAAATTGTACACTTGAATTCACCTCAGCTGAACAATAATGACTTTACTTGTTGAAGTTAACAAATTGTACACTTGAATTCACCTCAGCTGAACAATAATGACTTTACTTGTTGAAGTTAACAAATTGTACACTTGAATTCACCTCAGCTGAACAATAATGACTTTACTTGTTGAAGTTAACAAATTGTACACTTAAATTCATGACAATGTTTCAACAGGTTAAACTGGATTCTTCATCTTTCCTTCCTCATTTGCCTTTCCACCGGAGGGGAGATATCATTTGCTGTATTTTATTCCTCTTTTGGTCTCTACTGCTGTTATGTTTCCTAGTGTTTCTAACATTCCGTCAATGTATCTTCTTCGTGGTCGGTCCTTGGGTCTGGTGTTCTCACAATGTTTGTTGAAGGCTCGTTGTGTTGCGTTTTGATATTTCTGCCTCATCACGTGGTCAAACCATTTTATCTGTTGTTTCTTTATATATTCTACAGCGGGGGCTATTCCTAGCATTTTTCTCAGTTCTTTATTTCTGATCTTATCTCTCAAACTGTTTCCTGTCATTCGTCTAACACATTTCATCTCTGTAGAGGTTATTTTCTTATTCTTCTTGCATCTAGGATCCAGGTCTGGCATTGGTAGCACAACGTTGGGATAAAGATTGTATTGTAAAGTGCCTGTTTTGTCTCCAGAGTTATTTCCTTGTTGGACAATAGTGGTGATAACAGTCCAATGATTTTACAAGCGTTGTTGCATCTTGAGTCTATCTCTGATGTTTGTACATTGTCGTTTGTCTCTAGACTTTCTAGGTATTACATTTTTATTCTACTTGTTTTAGTTGCCTGCCTTCTATAGTTATGTTGATGTTCTGTTTCTCTGTTGCGATATTCATGACTTCTGTTTTGTTGATTGTAGATTTAATCAGGTAATAAATGAGATAATGTTGATTTAATCGGATAATAAATGAGATAAGGTTGATTTAATCAGGTAATAAATGAGATAAGGTTGATTTAATCAGGTAATAAATGAGATAAGGTTGATTTAATCAGGTAATAAATTAGATAAGGTTGATTTAATCGGATAATAAATGAGATAAGGTTGATTTAATCAGGTAATAAATGAGATAAGGTTGATTTAATCAGATAATAAATGAGATAAGGTTGATTTAATCAGGTAATAAATGAGATAAGGTTGATTTAATCAGGTAATAAATGAGATAAGGTTGATTTAATCAGGTAATAAATGAGATAAGGTTGATTTTAAGAACATATTTCGGGACAAATAAACAAAAGAAAAATGTGAAACTGTAGGGTATATCATTAAAATAGTTAGTAAATGTTGAATAAGAAAGACCGAATGCTGCGGGAAGTATTAATGACGAATGCTATGGGACTGCAGAACAGACACGTCATTATTTGGTTGTCTTTTCTTTTACGTATAAAAACTCGTTGTCACGTGCGCATAGAGTAGTGGGCAGTCCATCGTGACGTCATTTCCCTTCTGGGGACATATCTTGTGTACATAATGAAGGCCAGAACTGGAGTAGGCGGTAGAACAATGGACGAGGCTGGAAGCGAGTAGTTGATGCTCTGTGTGAACTAAATGTCGCTTTTGTGGGAACTATGAGAGAACTATAGGAGACCCGCTCTTGACGCAGCTCCTGAAAGTAAATTCCTGGGGAAGAGTGGGACATTGACTAACATGGCTTTGAGGTGTGCAACTGGTAAGCATTTCTTGTGTTGTACGTCCAGATTTAGTTCTGGTGAGCTTTGTCCAGTGAAGTTAGTTTGTATTGTTAACACAGCCACTGGACCTTGCTCCCTTCACATTACAGAGATAGCGATGATTCTCTCATTTCTGATTAAAGTTTATATCTGCGGCTGTTTCGTCTTAAGTTGTATCTAATGTAAGTATCAGTAGCGCGATTGTAAGGTGACATTAAACCTGGGTTTAAACGCAGTTTAGCTCTCTCCGGTAGATACAGGCGATAGAAGAACAAGTTCTTGGCTCACTGAGTTGGGAAAGAAAAAGTAACATCGAGGAGAAGCACTGGCCTCACACCTCAAAATGTTGCGACCTAGTACATTGTATTTCCCGCCTGTCAGACATTGTGTGTTGTATGGGCACTACTGCAACTCGTAATCCACATTTAGTATCCACAATCCACTCAATTAGATCATCGATACTCCACATTTAGTACCGAGTTGCCTCAAATTTAATTCTTCAAACCTACATTAGTTTCAGTAGCTCACTGGTTAGCCAACTAGACTACTAGAACAATAGGTCAGGGTTCGCTCCTGATCGACGGCTTTTCACCCATTCGGTGTAAAATAGGTACCAGATTTTTGTGGGAAAATTTGGCGGCCTGGCGTAAAATCGACCACGATATTCATAAAATGTAACTTTCTTATGCCTCTTCTTCCATTCAGCTCCATGTGGAGCATAGTTCTCAACAAACACTTTCCAGGGCGTCTAACTTGGTGTCATTCTCTTAAGATCGTTCCATATCTTGCCCATTCTCTTAAGATCGTCCCATATCTTGCCCATTCTCTTAAGATCGTTCCATATCTTGCCCATTCTCTTAAGATCGTCCCATATCTTGCCCATTCACTTAAGATCGTCCCATATCTTGCCCATTCTCTTAAGATCGTCCCATATCTTCCCCATTCACTTAAGATCGTCCCATATCTTCCCCATTCACTTAAGATCGTCCCATATCTTCCCCATTCTCTTAAGATCGTCCCATATCTTGCCCATTCTCTTAAGATCGTTCCATATCTTGCCCATTCTCTTAAGATCGTCCCATATCTTGCCCATTCACTTAAGATCGTTCCATATCTTGCCCATTCTCTTAAGATCGTCCCATATCTTCCCCATTCACTTAAGATCGTCCCATATCTTGCCCATTCTCTTAAGATCGTCCCATATCTTCACCATTCACTTAAGATCGTCCCATATCTTCCCCATTCTCTTAAGATCGTCCCATATCTTCCCCATTCTCTTAAGATCGTCCCATATCTTCCCCATTCTCTTAAGATCGTTCCATATCTTCCCCATTCACTTAAGATCATCCCATATCTTCCCCATTCTCTTAAGATCGTTCCATATCTTCCCCATTCTCTTCGTCTCTACTTCCTGCCTTCTCAAAGTATATTTCTGCCTTCCCCATTGTCTCCTCCCCTGGGGAATCTTAAATAAGACATGTCGTGTAACATTCTCATTTGGCTTCCGTAGTGTATGTCCTGTCTAGCGCCATCTTCTTTGTCGTTTCTCTTTATCACTGGTATGTGTGTGATACTTCCCCATAATTCTAAGTTAGTGATTTTCTCCTGCCATCTTCAATCTTTTACTCTGTGCAAGCATCTATTATTGAATGTATGTACCTTCGTGGCTATCACTTTTGTTGTTCTCTTGGTCTCACAGTTATATAATAGGACTGATTTAACATTAGAGATGGCAGTGTTTATTTTTGTATTGAACCTAATTTCTATGAACGTCAGTATGTGTCGCAGTGCAATGAAGGGTCGCCAGAAATATGCGCTGACCGTCAGTGACAACTAAACTAACACTGTATACACATGCACCATGAATGGATATCTTTACTTTCCTTTTATCTGGACATCAACTGTAGAACTTCCACAAATTTGGACATCAACCGTAGAACTTCCATAAATCTTGACGTCTATTGTCGAGTTTCCTAATATTGTGACTTCTGCTGTAGAACTTCCTCAAATCTAGACATCTATTGTCGAGTTTCCTAATACCGTAACATCTACTGTCGAGTTTCCTAATATCGTGACATCTATTGTCGAATTTCCTCAAATCTTGACATCTATTGTAGAGGTTCCTAATATCTAGTCATCCAATGTCGAGTGTCCTCAAATCTTGACATCTACTGTCGAGTTTCCTAATATCTTGACATCTCTTGTCGAGTTTCCTAATATATTGACATCTCTTGTCGAGTTTCCTAATATCTTGACATCTACTGTCGAGTTTCCTAATATCTTGACATCTCTTGTCGAGTTTCCTAATATCTTGACATCTCTTGTCGAGTTTCCTCAAATCCTGACAAAATCAGGTTCGATCTATGACCATTGTAGTCCCATAGACGGTGTTAGGGCCCATATTTTTTCTGTGACCACAAGAGCATCTTTTATGTGGTCGGTATCTAACCAGGTGACGTCTCAGCCTTAATAGTACAAGATAGAAGTAATAATGGTGGCAACAAAGAAAAAGACATCACCGTAATGCACAATAAAGACAAGTGGAACAATATTAAAACAGGTAAATGAATTTAAATATTTGTTAACTTTGTTAACCTCAGACGGAAGATGTACAACAGAGGTGAGATGCAGTATAGATCAGGCAAAAGCAGCTTTCCAAAATATAAGGAAGATACTGTGCAAACTATTTTTGACATTAGAAACCAGAAAAAAAGTTCTTAAATGTAGAGCCAGTCTTAACATATGGATGTGAATCATGGACAATACGACAACAGAACAGAAAATAACTGGAGACTGTAGAAATGTGGTTTTACAGAAGAATGTTGAGAATACCATGGGCAGCTAAGAAGTGTAATGGAAACGTTCTAAAAGAAGCCGAAGCAAAAAGAGAGCTAGTTTCTAATATTTAGGAAGAAACAATCATCATTTGTTGGCCATGTAATGATTAAGGAACAGTTTGAATATATTGTAACAACTTTGAAAATTGTGGGACGTAGAGATAGAGGGAAGCAGAGAAACGATATCAGATAGATTAAGAGAATGACTTGGGAGAAGGTCCACAGCAGAAATGATAAATAACTGTCGAGATAGAAAGTTGTGGAGAGACATGGTTACCTACGCCAGCAGGCATGGCACTTGATGATGATGATGATCTGTCCATATCGCCCAACTCTTCAAAAGAAAATCTCCCAAACCCACAGCTGGATGGACCCACAGCTTGTGTGGATCAAGGAAGAACAATTCTCACAATTAGGAGTTGAATGAGGATCCTTGTGATCCATAGAGGGACCCACTAAATAACTGGTCACAGTTGATGGCTCGGTTAGAGGGACGCACTAAATAACTGGTCACAGTTGATGGCTCTGTTAGAGGGACGCACTAAATAACTCGTCACAGTTGATGGCTCTGTTAGAGGGACGCACTAAATAACTGGTCACAGTTGATGGCTCGGTTAGAGGGACGCACTAAATAACTGGTCACAGTTGATGTCTCGGTTAGAGGGACGCACTAAATAACTGGTCACAGTTGATGGCTCGGTTAGAGGGACGCACTAAATAACTGGTCACAGTTGATGTCTCGGTTAGAGGGACGAACTAAATAACTGGTCACAGTTGATGTCTCGGTTAGAGGGACGCACTAAATAACTGGTCACAGTTGATGTCTCGGTTAGAGGGACGCACTAAATAACTGGTCACAGTTGATGTCTCGGTTTGAGGGACGCACTAAATAACTGGTCACAGTTGATGGCTCGATTAGAGGGACGCACTAAATAACTGGCCACAGTTGTTGTCTCGGTTAGAGGGACGCACTAAATAACTGGTCACAGTTGATGTCTCGGTTAGAGGGACGCACTAAATAACTGGTCACAGTTGATGGCTCGGTTAGAGGGACGCACTAAATAACTGGTCACAGTTGATGTCTCGGTTAGAGGGACGAACTAAATAACTGGTCACAGTTGATGTCTCGGTTAGAGGGACGCACTAAATAACTGGTCACAGTTGATGTCTCGGTTAGAGGGACGCACTAAATAACTGGTCACAGTTGATGGCTCGATTAGAGGGACGCACTAAATAACTGGCCACAGTTGTTGTCTCGGTTAGAGGGACGCACTAAATAACTGGTCACAGTTGATGTCTCGGTTAGAGGGACGCACTAAATAACTGGTCACAGTTGATGGCTCGGTTAGAGGGACGCACTAAATAACTGGTCACAGTTGATGTCTCGGTTAGAGGGACGCACTAAATAACTGGTCACAGTTGATGTCTCGGTTAGAGGGACGCACTAAATAACTGGTCACAGTTGATGTCTCGGTTAGAGGGACGCACTAAATAACTGGTCACAGTTGATGTCTCGGTTAGAGGGACGCACTAAATAACTGGTCACAGTTGATGGCTCGGATAGTAGTTAGACGGGCAAGGACAAATATTATCAAGGATAGTGTTGCAGAGGTACGAGGTGGGCGATACACTCAGAGAGTGTTGCAGAGGTACGAGGTGGGCGATACACTCAGAGAGTGCTGCAGAGGTACGAGGTGGGCGATACACTCAGACAGTGTTGCAGAGGTACGAGGTGGGCGATACACTCAGAGAGTGTTGCAGAGGTACGAGGTGGGCGATACACTCATAGAGTGTTGCAGAGGTACGAGGTGGGCGATACACCCAGAGAGTGTTGCAGAGGTACGAGGTGGGCGATACACGCAGAGAGTGTTGCAGAGGTACGAGGTGGGCGATACACTCAGAGAGTGTTGCAGAGGTACGAGGTGGGCGATACACTCAGAGAGTGTTGCAGAGGTAGACAATATACTCAGAAAGTGTTGCAGAGGTAGACAATATACTCAGAGAGTGTTGCAGGGGTATGAGGTGGGCGATACACTCAGAATTTCGCAGAGGTACGAGGTGAGCGATACACTCAGAGAGTGTTGCAGAGGTAGACAATACACTCAGAGAGTGTTGCAGAGGTACGAGGTGGGTGATACACTCAGAGAGTGTTGCAGAGGTAGACAATACACTCAGAGAGTGTTGCAGATGTACGAGGTGGGTGATACACTCAGAGAGTGTTGCAGAGGTAGAAGGTGGGCGATACACTCAGAGAGTGTTGCAGAGTTAGGCGATACACTCAGAGAGTGTTGCAGAGGTACGAGGTGGGCGATACACTCAGAGAGTGCTGCAGAGGTACGAGGTGGGCGATACATCCAGAGAGTGTTGCAGATGTACGAGGTGGGCGATACACTCAGAGAGTGTTGCAGAGGAAGGAGGTGGGCGATACACTCAGAGAGTGTTGCAGAGGTAGGCGATACACTCAGAAAGTGTTGCAAAGGTACGAGGTGGGCGATACACTCAGAGAGTGTTGCAGAGGTAGAAGGTGGGCGATACACTCAGAGAGTGTTGCAGAGTTAGGCGATACACTCAGAGAGTGTTGCAGAGGTACGAGGTGGGCGATACACTCAGAGAATGTTGCAGAGGTAGGAGGTGGGCGAAACACTCAGAGAGTGTTGCAGAGGTAGGCGATAAACTCAGAGAGTGTTGCAGAGGTAGGAGGTAGGCGATACACTCAGAGAGTGTTGCAGAGGTAGGAAGCGGGCGATACACTCAGAGAGTGTTGAAGAGTTACTAGGTGGGCGATACACTCAGAGAGTGTTGCTGAGGTACGAGGTGGGCGATACACTCAGAGAGTGTTGCAGAGGTAGGCGATACACTCAGAGAGTGTTGCAGAGGTGGGCGATACACTCAGAGAGTGTTGCAGAGGTAGGAGGTAGACGATACACTCAGAGAGTGTTGCAGAGGTAGGAGGTGGGCGATACACTCAGAGAGTGTTGCAGAGGTAGGAGGGGGGCGATACACGCAGAGAGTGTTGCAGAGGTAGGAGGTGGACGGTACATCCAGAGAGAGTTGCTGAGGTACGAGGTGGGCGATACAGTCAGAGAGTGTTGCAGAGTTACGAGGTGGGCGATACACTCAGAGAGTGTTGCAGAGGTGGGAGGTGGGCGATACACGCAGAGAGTGTTGCAGAGGTAGGAGGTGGGCGATACACGCAGAGAGTGTTGCAGAGGTAGGAGGTGGACGGTACATCCAGAGAGAGTTGCTGAGGTACGAGGTGGGCGATACACTCAGAGAGTGTTGCAGAGTTACGAGGTGGGCGATACACTCAGAGAGTGTTGCAGAGTTACGAGGTGGGCGATACACTCAGAGAGTGTTGCAGAGGTGGGAGGTGGGCGATACACTCAGAGAGTGTTGCAGAGGTGGGAGGTGGGCGATACACTCAGAGAGTGTTGCAGAGGTGGGAGGTGGGCGATACACTCAGAGAGTGTTGCAGAGTTACGAGGTGGGCGATACACTCAGAGAGTGTTGCAGAGGTACGAGGTGGACGATACACTCAGAGAGTGTTGCAGAGTTACGAGGTGGACGATACACTCAGAGAGTGTTGCAGAGGTAGGAGATGGGCGATACACTCAGAGAGTGTTGCAGAGGTAGGATGTGGGCGATACACTCAGAGAGTGTTGCAAAGGTACGAGGTGGGCGATACACTCAGAGAGTGTTGCAGAGGTAGGCGATACACTCAGAGAATGTTGAAGAGGTAGGCGATACACTCAGAGAGTGTTGCAGAGGTAGGAGGTAGACGATACACTCAGAGAGTGTTGAAGAGGTAGGAGATGGGCGATACACTCAGAGAGTGTAGCAGAAGTAGGGGACGGGCCATGCACGCAGAGAGTGTTTCAGAGGTAGGAGGTGGGCGATACATCCAGAGAGTGTTACAGAGTTACGAGGTGGGCAATACACTCAGAGAGTGTTGCAGAGGTACGAGGTGGACGATACACTCAGAGAGTGTTGCAGAGGTGGGCGATACACTAAGAGAGTGTTGCAGAGTTACGAGGTGGGCGATATACTCAGAGAGTGTTGCAGAGTTACGAGGTGGGCGATACACTCAGAGAGTGTTGAAGAGGTGGGATGTGGGCGATACACTCAGAAAGTGTTGCAGAGGTGGGAGGAGGGCGATACACTCAGAGAGTGATTCAGAGGTGGGAGGTGGGCGATACACATTAGAGAGTGTTGCATAGTTACGAGGTGGACGATACACTCACAGAGTGTTGTAGAGTTACGAGGTGGGCGATACACTCAGAGAGTTTTGCAGATTTACGAGGTGGACGATACTTTCAGAGAGTGTTGCAGAGGTACGAGGTGGGCGATACACTCAGAGAGTGTTGCAGAGGTAGACAATATACTCAGAGAGTGTTGCAGAGGTATGAGGTGGGCGATACACTCAGAGAGTGTTGCAGAGGTACGAGATGGGCGATACACTCAGAGAGTGTTGCAGAGGTAGGCGATACACTCAGAGAGTATTGCATAGGTACGAGGTGGGTGATACACTCAGAATGTCGCAGAGGTACGAGGTGGGCGATACACTCAGAGAGTGCTGCAGAGGTACGAGGTGGGCGATACACTCAGAGAGTGTTGCAGAGGTAGGAGGGGGGCGATACACTCAGAGAGTGTTGCAGAGGTAGGAGGTGGGCGATACATCCAGAGAGTGTTGCAGATGTACGAGGTGGGCGATACATCCAGAGAGTGTTGCAGATGTACGAGGTGGGCGATACACTCAGAGAGTGTTGCAGAGGTAGGAGGGGGGCGATACACTCAGAGATTGTTGCAGAGGTAGGCGATACACTCAGAGAGTGTTGCAGAGGTACGAGGTGGGCGATACACTCAGAGAGTGTTGCAGAGGTAGAAGGTGGGCGATACACTCATAGAGTGTTGCAGAGGTAGGATGTGGGCGATACACGCAGAGAGTGTTGCAGAGGTAGGAGGTGGGCGGTACATACAGAGAGAGTTGCTGAGGTACGAGGTGGTCGATACACTCAGAGAGTGTTGCAGAGTTACGAGGTGGGCGATACACTCAGAGAGTGTTGCAGAGTTACGAGGTGGGCGATACATTCAGAGAGTGTTGCAGAGTTACGAGGTGGGCGATACACTCAGAGAGTGTTGCAGAGTTACGAGGTGGACGATACACTCATTGAGTGTTGCAGAGTTACGAGGTGGGCGATACACTCAGAGAGTGTTGCAGAGGTACGAGGTGGGCGATACACTCAGAGAGTGTTGCAGAGGTACGAGGTGGGCGATACACTCAGAGAGTGTTGCAGAGGTAGACAATATACTCAGAGAGTGTTGCAGGGGTATGAGGTGGGCGATACACTCAGAGAGTGTTGCAGACGTAAGCGATACACTCAGAGAGTGTTGCAGAGGTAGACAATATACTCAGAGAGTGTTGCAGGGGTATGAGGTGGGCGATACACTCAGAATGTCGCAGAGGTACGAGGTGAGCGATACACTCAGAGAGTGTTGCAGAGGTAGACAATACACTCAGAGAGTGTTGCAGAGGTACGAGGTGGGTGATACACTCAGAGAGTGTTGCAGAGGTAGACAATACACTCAGAGAGTGTTGCAGATGTACGAGGTGGGTGATACACTCAGAGAGTGTTGCAGAGGTAGAAGGTGGGCGATACACTCAGAGAGTGTTGCAGAGTTAGGCGATACACTCAGAGAGTGTTGCAGAGGTACGAGGTGGGCGATACACTCAGAGAGTGCTGCAGAGGTACGAGGTGGGCGATACATCCAGAGAGTGTTGCAGATGTACGAGGTGGGCGATACACTCAGAGAGTGTTGCAGAGGAAGGAGGTGGGCGATACACTCAGAGAGTGTTGCAGAGGTAGGCGATACACTCAGAAAGTGTTGCAGAGGTACGAGGTGGGCGATACACTCAGAGAGTGTTGCAGAGGTAGAAGGTGGGCGATACACTCAGAGAGTGTTGCAGAGTTAGGCGATACACTCAGAGAGTGTTGCAGAGGTACGAGGTGGGCGATACACTCAGAGAATGTTGCAGAGGTAGGAGGTGGGCGAAACACTCAGAGAGTGTTGCAGAGGTAGGCGATAAACTCAGAGAGTGTTGCAGAGGTAGGAGGTAGGCGATACACTCAGAGAGTGTTGCAGAGGTAGGAAGCGGGCGATACACTCAGAGAGTGTTGAAGAGTTACTAGGTGGGCGATACACTCAGAGAGTGTTGCTGAGGTACGAGGTGGGCGATACACTCAGAGAGTGTTGCAGAGGTAGGCGATACACTCAGAGAGTGTTGCAGAGGTGGGCGATACACTCAGAGAGTGTTGCAGAGGTAGGAGGTAGACGATACACTCAGAGAGTGTTGCAGAGGTAGGAGGTGGGCGATACACTCAGAGAGTGTTGCAGAGGTAGGAGGGGGGCGATACACGCAGAGAGTGTTGCAGAGGTAGGAGGTGGACGGTACATCCAGAGAGAGTTGCTGAGGTACGAGGTGGGCGATACACTCAGAGAGTGTTGCAGAGTTACGAGGTGGGCGATACACTCAGAGAGTGTTGCAGAGGTGGGAGGTGGGCGATACACGCAGAGAGTGTTGCAGAGGTGGGAGGTGGGCGATACACTCAGAGAGTGTTGCAGAGGTGGGTGTTGGGCGATACACTCAGAGAGTGTTGCAGAGTTACGAGGTGGGCGATACACTCAGAGAGTGTTGCAGAGGTACGAGGTGGACGATACACTCAGAGAGTGTTGCAGAGTTACGAGGTGGACGATACACTCAATGAGTGTTGCAGAGGTAGGAGATGGGCGATACACTCAGAGAGTGTTGCAGAGGTAGGATGTGGGCGATACACTCAGAGAGTGTTGCAAAGGTACGAAGTGGGCGATACACTCAGAGAGTGTTGCAGAGGTAGGCGATACACTCAGAGAGTGTTGAAGAGGTAGGCGATACACTCAGAGAGTGTTGCAGAGGTAGGAGGTAGACGATACACTCAGAGAGTGTTGCAGAGGTAGGAGGTGGGCGATACACTCAGAGAGTGTTGCAGAGGTAGGAGGTGGGCGATACACTCAGAGAGTGTTGAAGAGGTAGGAGATGGGCGATACACTCAGAGAGTGTAGCAGAAGTAGGGGACGGGCCATGCACGCAGAGAGTGTTTCAGAGGTAGGAGGTGGGCGATACATCCAGAGAGTGTTACAGAGTTACGAGGTGGGCAATACACTCAGAGAGTGTTGCAGAGGTACGAGGTGGACGATACACTCATAGAGTGTTGCAGAGGTAGACAATATACTCAGAGAGTGTTGCAGGGGTATGAGGTGGGCGATACACTCAGAGAGTGTTGCAGACGTAGGCGATACACTCAGAGAGTGTTGCAGAGGTAGACAATATACTCAGAGAGTGTTGCAGGGGTATGAGGTGGGCGATACACTCAGAATGTCGCAGAGGTACGAGGTGAGCGATACACTCAGAGAGTGTTGCAGAGGTAGACAATACACTCAGAGAGTGTTGCAGAGGTACGAGGTGGGTGATACACTCAGAGAGTGTTGCAGAGGTAGACAATACACTCAGAGAGTGTTGCAGATGTACGAGGTGGGTGATACACTCAGAGAGTGTTGCAGAGGTAGAAGGTGGGCGATACACTCAGAGAGTGTTGCAGAGTTAGGCGATACACTCAGAGAGTGTTGCAGAGGTACGAGGTGGGCGATACACTCAGAGAGTGCTGCAGAGGTACGAGGTGGGCGATACATCCAGAGAGTGTTGCAGATGTACGAGGTGGGCGATACACTCAGAGAGTGTTGCAGAGGAAGGAGGTGGGCGATACACTCAGAGAGTGTTGCAGAGGTAGGCGATACACTCAGAAAGTGTTGCAGAGGTACGAGGTGGGCGATACACTCAGAGAGTGTTGCAGAGGTAGAAGGTGGACGATACACTCAGAGAGTGTTGCAGAGTTAGGCGATACACTCAGAGAGTGTTGCAGAGGTACGAGGTGGGCGATACACTCAGAGAATGTTGCAGAGGTAGGAGGTGGGCGAAACACTCAGAGAGTGTTGCAGAGGTAGGCGATAAACTCAGAGAGTGTTGCAGAGGTAGGAGGTAGGCGATACACTCAGAGAGTGTTGCAGAGGTAGGAAGCGGGCGATACACTCAGAGAGTGTTGAAGAGTTACTAGGTGGGCGATACACTCAGAGAGTGTTGCTGAGGTACGAGGTGGGCGATACACTCAGAGAGTGTTGCAGAGGTAGGCGATACACTCAGAGAGTGTTGCAGAGGTGGGCGATACACTCAGAGAGTGTTGCAGAGGTAGGAGGTAGACGATACACTCAGAGAGTGTTGCAGAGGTAGGAGGTGGGCGATACACTCAGAGAGTGTTGCAGAGGTAGGAGGGGGGCGATACACGCAGAGAGTGTTGCAGAGGTAGGAGGTGGACGGTACATCCAGAGAGAGTTGCTGAGGTACGAGGTGGGCGATACACTCAGAGAGTGTTGCAGAGTTACGAGGTGGGCGATACACTCAGAGAGTGTTGCAGAGGTGGGAGGTGGGCGATACACGCAGAGAGTGTTGCAGAGGTGGGAGGTGGGCGATACACTCAGAGAGTGTTGCAGAGGTGGGAGGTGGGCGATACACTCAGAGAGTGTTGCAGAGTTACGAGGTGGGCGATACACTCAGAGAGTGTTGCAGAGGAACGAGGTGGACGATACACTCAGAGAGTGTTGCAGAGTTACGAGGTGGACGATACACTCAATGAGTGTTGCAGAGGTAGGAGATGGGCGATACACTCAGAGAGTGTTGCAGAGGTAGGATGTGGGCGATACACTCAGAGAGTGTTGCAAAGGTACGAAGTGGGCGATACACTCAGAGAGTGTTGCAGAGGTAGGCGATACACTCAGAGAGTGTTGAAGAGGTAGGCGATACACTCAGAGAGTGTTGCAGAGGTAGGAGGTCGACGATACACTCAGAGAGTGTTGCAGAGGTAGGAGGTGGGCGATACACTCAGAGAGTGTTGCAGAGGTAGGAGGTGGGCGATACACTCAGAGAGTGTTGAAGAGGTAGGAGATGGGCGATACACTCAGAGAGTGTAGCAGAAGTAGGGGACGGGCCATGCACGCAGAGAGTGTTTCAGAGGTAGGAGGTGGGCGATACATCCAGAGAGTGTTACAGAGTTACGAGGTGGGCAATACACTCAGAGAGTGTTGCAGAGGTACGAGGTGGACGATACACTCATAGAGTGTTGCAGAGGTGGGCGATACACTAAGAGAGTGTTGCAGAGTTACGAGGTGGGCGATATACTCAGAGAGTGTTGCAGAGTTACGAGGTGGGCGATACACTCAGAGAGTGTTGAAGAGGTGGGAGGTGGGCGATACACTCAGAAAGTGTTGCAGAGGTGGGAGGAGGGCGATACACTCAGAGAGTGATTCAGAGGTGGGAGGTGGGCGATACACATTAGAGAGTGTTGCAGAGTTACGAGGTGGACGATACACTCACAGAGTGTTGTAGAGTTACGAGGTGGGCGATACACTCAGAGAGTTTTGCAGATTTACGAGGTGGACGATACTTTCAGAGAGTGTTGCAGAGGTACGAGGTGGGCGATACACTCAGAGAGTGTTGCAGAGGTAGACAATATACTCAGAGAGTGTTGCAGAGGTATGAGGTGGGCGATACACTCAGAGAGTGTTGCAGAGGTACGAGATGGGCGATACACTCAGAGAGTGTTGCAGAGGTAGGCGATACACTCAGAGAGTATTGCATAGGTACGAGGTGGGTGATACACTCAGAATGTCGCAGAGGTACGAGGTGGGCGATACACTCAGAGAGTGCTGCAGAGGTACGAGGTGGGCGATACACTCAGAGAGTGTTGCAGAGGTAGGAGGGGGGCGATATACTCAGAGAGTGTTGCAGAGGTAGGAGGTGGGCGATACATCCAGAGAGTGTTGCAGATGTACGAGGTGGGCGATACATCCAGAGAGTGTTGCAGATGTACGAGGTGGGCGATACACTCAGAGAGTGTTGCAGAGGTAGGAGGGGGGCGATACACTCAGAGATTGTTGCAGAGGTAGGCGATACACTCAGAGAGTGTTGCAGAGGTACGAGGTGGGCGATACACTCAGAGAGTGTTGCAGAGGTAGAAGGTGGGCGATACACGCAGAGTGTTGCAGAGGTAGGAGGTGGGCGGTACATACAGAGAGAGTTGCTGAGGTACGAGGTGGTCGATACACTCAGAGAGTGTTGCAGAGTTACGAGGTGGGCGATACACTCAGAGAGTGTTGCAGAGTTACGAGGTGGGCGATACATTCAGAGAGTGTTGCAGAGTTACGAGGTGGGCGATACACTCAGAGAGTGTTGCAGAGTTACGAGGTGGACGATACACTCATTGAGTGTTGCAGAGTTACGAGGTGGGCGATACACTCAGAGAGTTTTGCAGATTTACGAGGTGGACGATACATTCAGAGAGTGTTGCAGAGTTACGAGGTGGGCGATACACTCAGAGAGTGTTGCAGATTTACGAGGTGGACGATACACTCAGAGAGTGTTGCAGAGGTACGAGGTGGACGATACACTCAGAGAGTGTTGCAGAGTTACGAGGTGGACGATACACTCAGAGAGTGTTGCAGAGGTAGGAGATGGGCGATACACTCAGAGAGTGTTGCAGAGGTAGGATGTGGGCGATACACTCAGAGAGTGTTGCAAAGGTACGAGGTGGGCGATACACTCAGAGAGTGTTGCAGAGGTAGGCGATACACTCAGAGAATGTTGAAGAGGTAGGCGATACACTCAGAGAGTGTTGCAGAGGTAGGAGGTAGACGATACACTCAGAGATTGTTGAAGAGGTAGGAGATGGGCGATACACTCAGAGAGTGTAGCAGAAGTAGGGGACGGGCCATGCACGCAGAGAGTGTTTCAGAGGTAGGAGGTGGGCGATACATCCAGAGAGTGTTACAGAGTTACGAGGTGGGCAATACACTCAGAGAGTGTTGCAGAGGTACGAGGTGGACGATACACTCAGAGAGTGTTGCAGAGGTGGGCGATACACTAAGAGAGTGTTGCAGAGTTACGAGGTGGGCGATATACTCAGAGAGTGTTGCAGAGTTACGAGGTGGGCGATACACTCAGAGAGTGTTGAAGAGGTGGGAGGTGGGCGATACACTCAGAAAGTGTTGCAGAGGTGGGAGGAGGGCGATACACTCAGAGAGTGATTCAGAGGTGGGAGGTGGGCGATACACATTAGAGAGTGTTGCAGAGTTACGAGGTGGACGATACACTCACAGAGTGTTGTAGAGTTACGAGGTGGGCGATACACTCAGAGAGTTTTGCAGATTTACGAGGTGGACGATACTTTCAGAGAGTGTTGCAGAGGTACGAGGTGGGCGATACACTCAGAGAGTGTTGCAGAGGTAGACAATATACTCAGAGAGTGTTGCAGAGGTATGAGGTGGGCGATACACTCAGAGAGTGTTGCAGAGGTACGAGATGGGTGATACACTCAGAATGTCGCAGAGGTACGAGGTGGGCGATACACTCAGAGAGTGTTGCAGAGGTAGGCGATACACTCAGAGAGTATTGCATAGGTACGAGGTGGGTGATACACTCAGAATGTCGCAGAGGTACGAGGTGGGCGATACACTCAGAGAGTGCTGCAGAGGTACGAGGTGGGCGATACACTCAGAGAGTGTTGCAGAGGTAGGAGGGGGGCGATACACTCAGAGAGTGCTGCAGAGGTACGAGGTGGGCGATACACTCAGAGAGTGTTGCAGAGGTAGGAGGGGGGCGATACACTCAGAGAGTGTTGCAGAGGTAGGAGGTGGGCGATACATCCAGAGAGTGTTGCAGATGTACGAGGTGGGCGATACATCCAGAGAGTGTTGCAGATGTACGAGGTGGGCGATACACTCAGAGAGTGTTGCAGAGGTAGGAGGGGGGCGATACACTCAGAGATTGTTGCCGAGGTAGGCGATACACTCAGAGAGTGTTGCAGAGGTACGAGGTGGGCGATACACTCAGAGAGTGTTGCAGAGGTAGAAGGTGGGCGATACACTCAGAGAGTGTTGCAGAGGTAGGATGTGGGCGATACACGCAGAGAGTGTTGCAGAGGTAGGAGGTGGGCGGTACATACAGAGAGAGTTGCTGAGGTACGAGGTGGTCGATACACTCAGAGAGTGTTGCAGAGTTACGAGGTGGGCGATACACTCAGAGAGTGTTGCAGAGTTACGAGGTGGGCGATACATTCAGAGAGTGTTGCAGAGTTACGAGGTGGGCGATACACTCAGAGAGTGTTGCAGAGTTACGAGGTGGACGATTTACTCATTGAGTGTTGCAGAGTTACGAGGTGGGCGATACACTCAGAGAGTGTTGCAGAGGTACGAGGTGGGCGATACACTCAGAGAGTGTTGCAGAGGTACGAGGTGGGCGATACACTCAGAGAGTGTTGCAGAGGTAGACAATATACTCAGAGAGTGTTGCAGGGGTATGAGGTGGGCGATACACTCAGAGAGTGTTGCAGACGTAGGCGATACACTCAGAGAGTGTTGACGAGGTAGACAATATACTCAGAGAGTGTTGCAGGGGTATGAGGTGGGCGATACACTCAGAATGTCGCAGAGGTACGAGGTGAGCGATACACTCAGAGAGTGTTGCAGAGGTCGACAATTCACTCAGAGAGTGTTGCAGAGGTACGAGGTGGGTGATACACTCAGAGAGTGTTGCAGAGGTAGACAATACACTCAGAGAGTGTTGCAGATGTACGAGGTGGGTGATACACTCAGAGAGTGTTGCAGAGGTAGAAGGTGGGCGATACACTCAGAGAGTGTTGCAGAGTTAGGCGATACACTCAGAGAGTGTTGCTGAGGTACGAGGTGGGCGATACACTCAGAGAGTGCTGCAGAGGTACGAGGTGGGCGATACATCCAGAGAGTGTTGCAGATGTACGAGGTGGGCGATACACTCAGAGAGTGTTGCAGAGGAAGGAGGTGGGCGATACACTCAGAGAGTGTTGCAGAGGTAGGCGATACACTCAGAAAGTGTTGCAGAGGTACGAGGTGGGCGATACACTCAGAGAGTGTTGCAGAGGTAGAAGGTGGGCGATACACTCAGAGAGTGTTGCAGAGTTAGGCGATACACTCAGAGAGTGTTGCAGAGGTACGAGGTGGGCGATACACTCAGAGAATGTTGCAGAGGTAGGAGGTGAACGAAACACTCAGAGAGTGTTGCAGAGGTAGGCGATAAACTCAGAGAGTGTTGCAGAGGTAGGAGGTAGGCGATACACTCAGAGAGTGTTGCAGAGGTAGGAAGCGGGCGATACACTCAGAGAGTGTTGAAGAGTTACTAGGTGGGCGATACACTCAGAGAGTGTTGCTGAGGTACGAGGTGGGCGATACACTCAGAGAGTGTTGCAGAGGTAGGCGATACACTCAGAGAGTGTTGCAGAGGTGGGCGATACACTCAGAGAGTGTTGCAGAGGTAGGAGGTGGGCGATACACTCAGAGAGTGTTGCAGAGGTAGGAGGGGGGCGATACACGCAGAGAGTGTTGCAGAGGTAGGAGGTGGACGGTACATCCAGAGAGAGTTGCTGAGGTACGAGGTGGGCGATACACTCAGAGAGTGTTGCAGAGTTACGAGGTGGGCGATACACTCAGAGAGTGTTGCAGAGGTGGGAGGTGGGCGATACACGCAGAGAGTGTTGCAGAGGTAGGAGGTGGGCGATACACGCAGAGAGTGTTGCAGAGGTAGGAGGTGGACGGTACATCCAGAGAGAGTTGCTGAGGTACGAGGTGGGCGATACACTCAGAGAGTGTTGCAGAGTTACGAGGTGGGCGATACACTCAGAGAGTGTTGCAGAGTTACGAGGTGGGCGATACACTCAGAGAGTGTTGCAGAGGTGGGAGGTGGGCGATACACTCAGAGAGTGTTGCAGAGGTGGGAGGTGGGCGATACACTCAGAGAGTGTTGCAGAGGTGGGAGGTGGGCGATACACTCAGAGAGTGTTGCAGAGTTACGAGGTGGGCGATACACTCAGAGAGTGTTGCAGAGGTACGAGGTGGACGATACACTCAGAGAGTGTTGCAGAGTTACGAGGTGGACGATACACTCAGAGAGTGTTGCAGAGGTAGGAGATGGGCGATACACTCAGAGAGTGTTGCAGAGGTAGGATGTGGGCGATACACTCAGAGAGTGTTGCAAAGGTACGAAGTGGGCGATACACTCAGAGAGTGTTGCAGAGGTAGGCGATACACTCAGAGAGTGTTGAAGAGGTAGGCGATACACTCAGAGAGTGTTGCAGAGGTAGGAGGTAGACGATACTCTCAGAGAGTGTTGCAGAGGTAGGAGGTGGGCGATACACTCAGAGAGTGTTGCAGAGGTAGGAGGTGGGCGATACACTCAGAGAGTGTTGAAGAGGTAGGAGATGGGCGATACACTCAGAGAGTGTAGCAGAAGTAGGGGACGGGCCATGCACGCAGAGAGTGTTTCAGAGGTAGGAGGTGGGCGATACATCCAGAGAGTGTTACAGAGTTACGAGGTGGGCAATACACTCAGAGAGTGTTGCAGAGGTACGAGGTGGACGATACACTCATAGAGTGTTGCAGAGGTGGGCGATACACTAAGAGAGTGTTGCAGAGTTACGAGGTGGGCGATATACTCAGAGAGTGTTGCAGAGTTACGAGGTGGGCGATACACTCAGAGAGTGTTGAAGAGGTGGGAGGTGGGCGATACACTCAGAAAGTGTTGCAGAGGTGGGAGGAGGGCGATACACTCAGAGAGTGATTCAGAGGTGGGAGGTGGGCGATACACATTAGAGAGTGTTGCAGAGTTACGAGGTGGACGATACACTCACAGAGTGTTGTAGAGTTACGAGGTGGGCGATACACTCAGAGAGTTTTGCAGATTTACGAGGTGGACGATACTTTCAGAGAGTGTTGCAGAGGTACGAGGTGGGCGATACACTCAGAGAGTGTTGCAGAGGTAGACAATATACTCAGAGAGTGTTGCAGAGGTATGAGGTGGGCGATACACTCAGAGAGTGTTGCAGAGGTACGAGATGGGCGATACACTCAGAGAGTGTTGCAGAGGTAGGCGATACACTCAGAGAGTATTGCATAGGTACGAGGTGGGTGATACACTCAGAATGTCGCAGAGGTACGAGGTGGGCGATACACTCAGAGAGTGCTGCAGAGGTACGAGGTGGGCGATACACTCAGAGAGTGTTGCAGAGGTAGGAGGGGGGCGATACACTCAGAGAGTGTTGCAGAGGTAGGAGGTGGGCGATACATCCAGAGAGTGTTGCAGATGTACGAGGTGGGCGATACATCCAGAGAGTGTTGCAGATGTACGAGGTGGGCGATACACTCAGAGAGTGTTGCAGAGGTAGGAGGGGGCGATACACTCAGAGATTGTTGCAGAGGTAGGCGATACACTCAGAGAGTGTTGCAGAGGTACGAGGTGGGCGATACACTCAGAGAGTGTTGCAGAGGTAGAAGGTGGGCGATACACGCAGAGAGTGTTGCAGAGGTAGGAGGTGGGCGGTACATACAGAGAGAGTTGCTGAGGTACGAGGTGGTCGATACACTCAGAGAGTGTTGCAGAGTTACGAGGTGGGCGATACACTCAGAGAGTGTTGCAGAGTTACGAGGTGGGCGATACATTCAGAGAGTGTTGCAGAGTTACGAGGTGGGCGATACACTCAGAGAGTGTTGCAGAGTTACGAGGTGGACGATACACTCATTGAGTGTTGCAGAGTTACGAGGTGGGCGATACACTCAGAGAGTTTTGCAGATTTACGAGGTGGACGATACATTCAGAGAGTGTTGCAGAGTTACGAGGTGGGCGATACACTCAGAGAGTGTTGCAGATTTACGAGGTGGACGATACACTCAGAGAGTGTTGCAGAGGTACGAGGTGGACGATACACTCAGAGAGTGTTGCAGAGGTAGGAGGTGGGCGATACACTCAGAGAGTGTTGCAGAGTTAGGCGATATACTCAGAGAGTGTTGCAGAGGTACGAGGTGGGCGATACACTCAGAGAATGTTGCAGAGGTAGGAGGTGGGCGGTACACTCAGAGAGTGTTGCAGAGGTAGGCGATACACTCAGAGAGTGTTGCAGAGGTAGGAGGTAGACGATACACTCAGAGAGTGTTGCAGAGGTAGGAGGTGGGCGATACACTCAGAGAGTGTTGCAGAGGTAGGAGGTGGGCGATACACTCAGAGAGTGTTTAAGAGGTAGGAGATGGGCGATACACTCAGAGAGTGTAGCAGAAGTAGGGGACGGGCCATGCACGTAGAGAGTGTTTCAGAGGTAGGAGGTGGGCGATACATCCAGAGAGTGTTACAGAGTTACGAGGTGGGCAATACACTCAGAGAGTGTTGCAGAGGTACGAGGTGGACGATACACTCAGAGAGTGTTGCAGAGGTGGGCGATACACTAAGAGAGTGTTGCAGAGTTACGAGGTGGGCGATATACTCAGAGAGTGTTGCAGAGTTACGAGGTGGGCGATACACTCAGAGAGTGTTGAAGAGGTGGGAGGTGGGCGATACACTCAGAAAGTGTTGCAGAGGTGGGAGGAGGGCGATACACTCAGAGAGTGATTCAGAGGTGGGAGGTGGGCGATACACATTAGAGAGTGTTGCAGAGTTACGAGGTGGACCATACACTCACAGAGTGTTGTAGAGTTACGAGGTGGGCGATACACTCAGAGAGTTTTGCAGATTTACGAGGTGGACGATACTTTCAGAGAGTGTTGCAGAGGTACGAGGTGGGCGATACACTCAGAGAGTGTTGCAGAGGTAGACAATATACTCAGAGAGTGTTGCAGAGGTATGAGGTGGGCGATACACTCAGAGAGTGTTGCAGAGGTACGAGATGCGCGATACACTCAGAGAGTGTTGCAGAGGTAGGCGATACACTCAGAGAGTATTGCATAGGTACGAGGTGGGTGATACACTCAGAATGTCGCAGAGGTACGAGGTGGGCGATACACTCAGAGAGTGCTGCAGAGGTACGAGGTGGGCGATACACTCAGAGAGTGTTGCAGAGGTAGGAGGGGGCGATACACTCAGAGAGTGTTGCAGAGGTAGGAGGTGGGCGATACATCCAGAGAGTGTTGCAGATGTACGAGGTGGGCGATACATCCAGAGAGTGTTGCAGATGTACGAGGTGGGCGATACACTCAGAGAGTGTTGCAGAGGTAGGAGGGGGGCGATACACTGAGAGATTGTTGCAGAGGTAGGCGATACACTCAGAGAGTGTTGCAGAGGTACGAGGTGGGCGATACACTCAGAGAGTGTTGCAGAGGTAGAAGGTGGGCGATACACTCAGAGAGTGTTGCAGAGGTAGGAGGTGGGCGATACACGCAGAGAGTGTTGCAGAGGTAGGAGGTCGGCGGTACATACAGAGAGAGTTGCTGAGGTACGAGGTGGTCGATACACTCAGAGAGTGTTGCAGAGTTACGAGGTGGGCGATACACTCTGAGAGTGTTGCAGAGTTACGAGGTGGGCGATACATTCAGAGAGTGTTGCAGAGTTACGAGGTGGGCGATACACTCAGAGAGTGTCGCAGAGTTACGAGGTGGACGATACACTCATTGAGTGTTGCAGAGTTACGAGGTGGGGGATACACTCAGAGAGTTTTGTAGACTTACGAGGTGGACGATACATTCAGAGAGTGTTGCAGAGTTACGAGGTGGGCGATACACTCAGAGAGTGTTGCAGATTTACGAGGTGGACGATACACTCAGAGAGTGTTGCAGAGGTACGAGGTGGGCGATACACTCAGAGAATGTTGCAGAGGTAGGAGGTGGGCGATACACTCAGAGAGTGTTGCAGAGGTAGGCGATACACTCAGAGAGTGTTGCAGAGGTAGGAGGTAGGCGATACACTCAGAGAGTGTTGCAGAGGTAGGAGGTGGGCGATACACTCAGGAGTGTTGCAGAGGTAGGAGGTGGGCGATACACTCAGAGAGTGTTGCTGAGGTACGAGGTGGGCGATACTTTCAGAGAGTGTTGCAGAGGTAGGTGATACACTCAGAGAGTGTTGCAGAGGTAGGCGATACACTCAGAGAGTGTTGCAGAGGTAGGAGTTAGACGATACACTCAAAGAGTGTTGCAGAGGTAGGAGGTGGGCGATACACTCAGAGAGTGTTGCAGAGGTAGGAGGTGGGCGATACACGCAGAGAGTGTTGCAGAGGTAGGAGGTGGGCGATACATACAGAGAGAGTTGCTGAGGTACGAGGTGGGCGATACACTCAGAGAGTGTTGCAGAGTTACGAGGTGGGCGATACACTCAGAGAGTGTTGCAGAGGTGGGAGGTGGGCGATACACGCAGAGAGTGTTGCAGAGGTAGGAGGTGGGCGATACACGCAGAGAGTGTTGCAGAGGTAGGAGGTGGGCGGTACATACAGAGAGATTTGCAGAGGTACGAGGTGGGCGATACACTCAGAGAGTGTTGCAGAGTTACGAGGTGGGCGATACACTCAGAGAGTGTTGCAGAGTTACGAGGTGGGCGATACGCTCAGAGAGTGTTGCAGAGGTGGGAGGTGGGCGATACACTCAGAGAGTGTTGCAGACGTGGGAGGTGGGCGATACACTCAGAGAGTATTGCAGAGGTGGGAGGTGTGCGATACACTCAGAGAGTGTTGCAGAGTTACTAGGTGGGCGATACACTCAGAGAGTGTTGCAGAGGTACGAGGTGGACGATACACTCAGAGAGTGTTGCAGAGTTACGAGGTGGACGATACACTCAGAGAGTGTTGCAGAGGTAGTAGATGGGCGATACACTCAGAGTGTGTTGCAGAGGTAGGATGTGGGCGATACACTCAGAGAGTGTTGCAAAGGTACGAGGTGGGCGATACACTCAGAGAGTGTTGCAGAGGTAGGCGATACACTCAGAGAGTGTTGCAGAGGTAGCCGATACACTCAGAGAGTGTTGCAGAGGTAGGAGGTAGACGATACACTCAGAGAGTGTTGCAGAGGTAGGAGGTGGGCGATACACTCAGAGAGTGTTGCAGAGGTAGGAGGTGGGCGATACACTCAGAGAGTGTTTAAGAGGTAGGAGATGGGCGATACACTCAGAGAGTGTAGCAGAAGTAGGGGACGGGCCATGCACGTAGAGAGTGTTTCAGAGGTAGGAGGTGGGCGATACATCCAGAGAGTGTTACAGAGTTACGAGGTGGGCAATACACTCAGAGAGTGTTGCAGAGGTACGAGGTGGACGATACACTCAGAGAGTGTTGCAGAGGTGGGCGATACACTAAGAGAGTGTTGCAGAGTTACGAGGTGGGCGATATACTCAGAGAGTGTTGCAGAGTTACGAGGTGGGCGATACACTCAGAGAGTGTTGAAGAGGTGGGAGGTGGGCGATACACTCAGAAAGTGTTGCAGAGGTGGGAGGAGGGCGATACACTCAGAGAGTGATTCAGAGGTGGGAGGTGGGCGATACACATTAGAGAGTGTTGCAGAGTTACGAGGTGGACCATACACTCACAGAGTGTTGTAGAGTTACGAGGTGGGCGATACACTCAGAGAGTTTTGCAGATTTACGAGGTGGACGATACTTTCAGAGAGTGTTGCAGAGGTACGAGGTGGGCGATACACTCAGAGAGTGTTGCAGAGGTAGACAATATACTCAGAGAGTGTTGCAGAGGTATGAGGTGGGCGATACACTCAGAGAGTGTTGCAGAGGTACGAGATGCGCGATACACTCAGAGAGTGTTGCAGAGGTAGGCGATACACTCAGAGAGTATTGCATAGGTACGAGGTGGGTGATACACTCAGAATGTCGCAGAGGTACGAGGTGGGCGATACACTCAGAGAGTGCTGCAGAGGTACGAGGTGGGCGATACACTCAGAGAGTGTTGCAGAGGTAGGAGGGGGCGATACACTCAGAGAGTGTTGCAGAGGTAGGAGGTGGGCGATACATCCAGAGAGTGTTGCAGATGTACGAGGTGGGCGATACATCCAGAGAGTGTTGCAGATGTACGAGGTGGGCGATACACTCAGAGAGTGTTGCAGAGGTAGGAGGGGGGCGATACACTGAGAGATTGTTGCAGAGGTAGGCGATACACTCAGAGAGTGTTGCAGAGGTACGAGGTGGGCGATACACTCAGAGAGTGTTGCAGAGGTAGAAGGTGGGCGATACACTCAGAGAGTGTTGCAGAGGTAGGAGGTGGGCGATACACGCAGAGAGTGTTGCAGAGGTAGGAGGTCGGCGGTACATACAGAGAGAGTTGCTGAGGTACGAGGTGGTCGATACACTCAGAGAGTGTTGCAGAGTTACGAGGTGGGCGATACACTCTGAGAGTGTTGCAGAGTTACGAGGTGGGCGATACATTCAGAGAGTGTTGCAGAGTTACGAGGTGGGCGATACACTCAGAGAGTGTCGCAGAGTTACGAGGTGGACGATACACTCATTGAGTGTTGCAGAGTTACGAGGTGGGGGATACACTCAGAGAGTTTTGTAGACTTACGAGGTGGACGATACATTCAGAGAGTGTTGCAGAGTTACGAGGTGGGCGATACACTCAGAGAGTGTTGCAGATTTACGAGGTGGACGATACACTCAGAGAGTGTTGCAGAGGTACGAGGTGGACGATACACTCAGAGAGTGTTGCAGAGGTAGGAGGTGGGCGATACACTCAGAGAGTGTTGCAGAGTTAGGCGATACACTCAGAGAGTGTTGCAGAGGTACGAGGTGGGCGATACACTCAGAGAATGTTGCAGAGGTAGGAGGTGGGCGATACACTCAGAGAGTGTTGCAGAGGTAGGCGATACACTCAGAGAGTGTTGCAGAGGTAGGAGGTAGGCGATACACTCAGAGAGTGTTGCAGAGGTAGGAGGTGGGCGATACACTCAGGGAGTGTTGCAGAGGTAGGAGGTGGGCGATACACTCAGAGAGTGTTGCTGAGGTACGAGGTGGGCGATACTTTCAGAGAGTGTTGCAGAGGTAGGTGATACACTCAGAGAGTGTTGCAGAGGTAGGCGATACACTCAGAGAGTGTTGCAGAGGTAGGAGTTAGACGATACACTCAAAGAGTGTTGCAGAGGTAGGAGGTGGGCGATACACTCAGAGAGTGTTGCAGAGGTAGGAGGTGGGCGATACACGCAGAGAGTGTTGCAGAGGTAGGAGGTGGGCGATACATACAGAGAGAGTTGCTGAGGTACGAGGTGGGCGATACACTCAGAGAGTGTTGCAGAGTTACGAGGTGGGCGATACACTCAGAGAGTGTTGCAGAGGTGGGAGGTGGGCGATACACGCAGAGAGTGTTGCAGAGGTAGGAGGTGGGCGATACACGCAGAGAGTGTTGCAGAGGTAGGAGGTGGGCGGTACATACAGAGAGATTTGCAGAGGTACGAGGTGGGCGATACACTCAGAGAGTGTTGCAGAGTTACGAGGTGGGCGATACACTCAGAGAGTGTTGCAGAGTTACGAGGTGGGCGATACGCTCAGAGAGTGTTGCAGAGGTGGGAGGTGGGCGATACACTCAGAGAGTGTTGCAGACGTGGGAGGTGGGCGATACACTCAGAGAGTATTGCAGAGGTGGGAGGTGTGCGATACACTCAGAGAGTGTTGCAGAGTTACTAGGTGGGCGATACACTCAGAGAGTGTTGCAGAGGTACGAGGTGGACGATACACTCAGAGAGTGTTGCAGAGTTACGAGGTGGACGATACACTCAGAGAGTGTTGCAGAGGTAGTAGATGGGCGATACACTCAGAGTGTGTTGCAGAGGTAGGATGTGGGCGATACACTCAGAGAGTGTTGCAAAGGTACGAGGTGGGCGATACACTCAGAGAGTGTTGCAGAGGTAGGCGATACACTCAGAGAGTGTTGCAGAGGTAGCCGATACACTCAGAGAGTGTTGCAGAGGTAGGAGGTAGACGATACACTCAGAGAGTGTTGCAGAGGTAGGAGGTGGGCGATACACTCAGAGAGTGTTGCAGAGGTAGGAGGTGGGCGATACACTCAGAGAGTGTTTAAGAGGTAGGAGATGGGCGATACACTCAGAGAGTGTTGCAGAGGTAGGGGACGGGCCATACACGCAGAGAGTTTTTCAGAGGTAGGAGGTGGGTGATACATCCAGAGAGTGTTACAGAGTTACTAGGTGGGCAATACACTCAGATAGTGTTGCAGAGGTACGAGGTGGACGATACACTCAGAGAGTGTTGCAGAGGTGGGCGATACACTAAGAGAGTGTTGCAGAGTTACTAGGTGGGCGATACACTCAGAGAGTGTTGCAGAGGTACGAGGTGGACGATACACTCAGAGAGTGTTGCAGAGTTACGAGGTGGACGATACACTCAGAGAGTGTTGCAGAGGTAGTAGATGGGCGATACACTCAGAGTGTGTTGCAGAGGTAGGATGTGGGCGATACACTCAGAGAGTGTTGCAAAGGTACGAGGTGGGCGATACACTCAGAGAGTGTTGCAGAGGTAGGCGATACACTCAGAGAGTGTTGCAGAGGTAGCCGATACACTCAGAGAGTGTTGCAGAGGTAGGAGGTAGACGATACACTCAGAGAGTGTTGCAGAGGTAGGAGGTGGGCGATACACTCAGAGAGTGTTGCAGAGGTAGGAGGTGGGCGATACACTCAGAGAGTGTTTAAGAGGTAGGAGATGGGCGATACACTCAGAGAGTGTAGCAGAAGTAGGGGACGGGCCATGCACGTAGAGAGTGTTTCAGAGGTAGGAGGTGGGCGATACATCCAGAGAGTGTTACAGAGTTACGAGGTGGGCAATACACTCAGAGAGTGTTGCAGAGGTACGAGGTGGACGATACACTCAGAGAGTGTTGCAGAGGTGGGCGATACACTAAGAGAGTGTTGCAGAGTTACGAGGTGGGCGATATACTCAGAGAGTGTTGCAGAGTTACGAGGTGGGCGATACACTCAGAGAGTGTTGAAGAGGTGGGAGGTGGGCGATACACTCAGAAAGTGTTGCAGAGGTGGGAGGAGGGCGATACACTCAGAGAGTGATTCAGAGGTGGGAGGTGGGCGATACACATTAGAGAGTGTTGCAGAGTTACGAGGTGGACCATACACTCACAGAGTGTTGTAGAGTTACGAGGTGGGCGATACACTCAGAGAGTTTTGCAGATTTACGAGGTGGACGATACTTTCAGAGAGTGTTGCAGAGGTACGAGGTGGGCGATACACTCAGAGAGTGTTGCAGAGGTAGACAATATACTCAGAGAGTGTTGCAGAGGTATGAGGTGGGCGATACACTCAGAGAGTGTTGCAGAGGTACGAGATGCGCGATACACTCAGAGAGTGTTGCAGAGGTAGGCGATACACTCAGAGAGTATTGCATAGGTACGAGGTGGGTGATACACTCAGAATGTCGCAGAGGTACGAGGTGGGCGATACACTCAGAGAGTGCTGCAGAGGTACGAGGTGGGCGATACACTCAGAGAGTGTTGCAGAGGTAGGAGGGGGCGATACACTCAGAGAGTGTTGCAGAGGTAGGAGGTGGGCGATACATCCAGAGAGTGTTGCAGATGTACGAGGTGGGCGATACATCCAGAGAGTGTTGCAGATGTACGAGGTGGGCGATACACTCAGAGAGTGTTGCAGAGGTAGGAGGGGGGCGATACACTGAGAGATTGTTGCAGAGGTAGGCGATACACTCAGAGAGTGTTGCAGAGGTACGAGGTGGGCGATACACTCAGAGAGTGTTGCAGAGGTAGAAGGTGGGCGATACACTCAGAGAGTGTTGCAGAGGTAGGAGGTGGGCGATACACGCAGAGAGTGTTGCAGAGGTAGGAGGTCGGCGGTACATACAGAGAGAGTTGCTGAGGTACGAGGTGGTCGATACACTCAGAGAGTGTTGCAGAGTTACGAGGTGGGCGATACACTCTGAGAGTGTTGCAGAGTTACGAGGTGGGCGATACATTCAGAGAGTGTTGCAGAGTTACGAGGTGGGCGATACACTCAGAGAGTGTCGCAGAGTTACGAGGTGGACGATACACTCATTGAGTGTTGCAGAGTTACGAGGTGGGGGATACACTCAGAGAGTTTTGTAGACTTACGAGGTGGACGATACATTCAGAGAGTGTTGCAGAGTTACGAGGTGGGCGATACACTCAGAGAGTGTTGCAGATTTACGAGGTGGACGATACACTCAGAGAGTGTTGCAGAGGTACGAGGTGGACGATACACTCAGAGAGTGTTGCAGAGGTAGGAGGTGGGCGATACACTCAGAGAGTGTTGCAGAGTTAGGCGATACACTCAGAGAGTGTTGCAGAGGTACGAGGTGGGCGATACACTCAGAGAATGTTGCAGAGGTAGGAGGTGGGCGATACACTCAGAGAGTGTTGCAGAGGTAGGCGATACACTCAGAGAGTGTTGCAGAGGTAGGAGGTAGGCGATACACTCAGAGAGTGTTGCAGAGGTAGGAGGTGGGCGATACACTCAGGGAGTGTTGCAGAGGTAGGAGGTGGGCGATACACTCAGAGAGTGTTGCTGAGGTACGAGGTGGGCGATACTTTCAGAGAGTGTTGCAGAGGTAGGTGATACACTCAGAGAGTGTTGCAGAGGTAGGCGATACACTCAGAGAGTGTTGCAGAGGTAGGAGTTAGACGATACACTCAAAGAGTGTTGCAGAGGTAGGAGGTGGGCGATACACTCAGAGAGTGTTGCAGAGGTAGGAGGTGGGCGATACACGCAGAGAGTGTTGCAGAGGTAGGAGGTGGGCGATACATACAGAGAGAGTTGCTGAGGTACGAGGTGGGCGATACACTCAGAGAGTGTTGCAGAGTTACGAGGTGGGCGATACACTCAGAGAGTGTTGCAGAGGTGGGAGGTGGGCGATACACGCAGAGAGTGTTGCAGAGGTAGGAGGTGGGCGATACACGCAGAGAGTGTTGCAGAGGTAGGAGGTGGGCGGTACATACAGAGAGATTTGCAGAGGTACGAGGTGGGCGATACACTCAGAGAGTGTTGCAGAGTTACGAGGTGGGCGATACACTCAGAGAGTGTTGCAGAGTTACGAGGTGGGCGATACGCTCAGAGAGTGTTGCAGAGGTGGGAGGTGGGCGATACACTCAGAGAGTGTTGCAGACGTGGGAGGTGGGCGATACACTCAGAGAGTATTGCAGAGGTGGGAGGTGTGCGATACACTCAGAGAGTGTTGCAGAGTTACTAGGTGGGCGATACACTCAGAGAGTGTTGCAGAGGTACGAGGTGGACGATACACTCAGAGAGTGTTGCAGAGTTACGAGGTGGACGATACACTCAGAGAGTGTTGCAGAGGTAGTAGATGGGCGATACACTCAGAGTGTGTTGCAGAGGTAGGATGTGGGCGATACACTCAGAGAGTGTTGCAAAGGTACGAGGTGGGCGATACACTCAGAGAGTGTTGCAGAGGTAGGCGATACACTCAGAGAGTGTTGCAGAGGTAGCCGATACACTCAGAGAGTGTTGCAGAGGTAGGAGGTAGACGATACACTCAGAGAGTGTTGCAGAGGTAGGAGGTGGGCGATACACTCAGAGAGTGTTGCAGAGGTAGGAGGTGGGCGATACACTCAGAGAGTGTTTAAGAGGTAGGAGATGGGCGATACACTCAGAGAGTGTTGCAGAGGTAGGGGACGGGCCATACACGCAGAGAGTTTTTCAGAGGTAGGAGGTGGGTGATACATCCAGAGAGTGTTACAGAGTTACTAGGTGGGCAATACACTCAGATAGTGTTGCAGAGGTACGAGGTGGACGATACACTCAGAGAGTGTTGCAGAGGTGGGCGATACACTAAGAGAGTGTTTCAGAGGTACGAGGTGGGCGATACACTCAGAGAGTGTTGCAGAGTTACGAGGTGGGCGATATACTCAGAGAGTGTTGCAGAGTTACGAGGTGGGCGATACACTCAGAGAGTGTTGAAGAGGTGGGAGGTGGGCGATACACTCAGAAAGTGTTGCAGAGGTGGGAGGTGGGCGATACACTCAGAGAGTGTTGCAGAGTTACGAGGTGGGCGATACACTCAGAGAGTGTTGCAGAGGTACGAGGTACGAGGTAGACGATACACTCAGAGAGTGTTGCAGAGTTACGAGGTGGACGATACGCTCATAGAGTGTTGCAGAGTTACGAGGTGGGCGATACACTCAGAGAGTTTTGCAGATTTACGAGGTGGACGATACACTCAGAGAGTGTTGCAGAGGTACGAGGTGGACGATACACTCAGAGAGTGTTGCAGAGTTACGAGGTGGGCGATACACTCAGAGAGTGTTGCAGAGGTACGATATGGGCGATACACTCAGAGAGTGTTTCAGAGGTGCGAGGTGGACGATACACTCATAGAGTGTTGCAGAGGTACGAGGTGGGCGATACACTCAGAGAGTGTTGCAGAGTTACGAGGTGGGCGATACACTCAGAGAGTGTTGAAGAGGTACGAGGTGGACGATACACTCAGAGAGTGTTGCAGAGGTACGAAGTGGGCGATACACTCAGAGAGTGTTGCAGAGGTAGGAGGTGGGCGATACACTCAGAGAGTGTTGAGAGGTTTGAGGTGGGCGATACACTCAGAGAGTGTTGAGAGGTACGAGGTGGGCGATACACTCAGAGAGTGGACTTGAACTAGGATCCTCGGGGAAGTTTGATGACAGGTCCAATGAGGTTGATGACCTCGAAGATGGCGGCTCTGTCATGGCAGGTCTGGTGATCCTGGGGAATGATAGGGAAGACTCGTACCTTCCATTTACATCATCAAGTACCAAGCCTGCTGGCGTAGGTGATCATGTCTCTCCACAACTTGCGATCTCGGCAGTTATTTATCATTTCTGTTGTTAACCTTCTGCCAAGCCATTCTCTTAAGCTGTCTGGTATCTTTTCTCTTTGATTCCCTCTATCTCTTCGTCCCTCAATTTTTCCAGTTGTTACAATATATTCCAGCTGTTCCCTTCTCAGTACATGGCCAAACAAAATGATGATTGTTTCTTCCTAATATTGGAAACTAGCTCTCTCTTTACTTTGGCCTCTTTCAGAACGTTTTTATTACTCTACTTAGCTGTCCATGGCATTCTCAACATTCTTCTGAAAAACCACATTTCTACAGACTCCAGTGATTTTCTTCTCTGTTGTCCTGTTGTCCATGATTCACATCCATATGTTAAGACTGGCTCTACATAACATTTAAGAATTCTTTTTATTGTTTCTAATGGCAAAAATGGATTGCATAGTATCTTCCTCATTTTTTGGAAAACTGCTTTTGCCGGCATTCTGCATCTCACCTCTTTTGCAGGTTTCATTTACAGGCACTTTAGATCTATTGGTCGGGGCAATGATGATGTCTAGCCACATTAACCAATCACATTATTTAAATATTAAACAATTTTTCAACCTTGATCTTTCAGGTCACCTTTCGAGTTCAAGGACCTTGAGCAAGGTCAAAGTGTGCCTTGTCGTTTTCTTAACACTTTCAGTCTTTGTGGACGTGTTGACGTCAACACTGACTTCAGCTAATGAAGAACGTTTTATAGACACGGCTTCTAACAGGTAAGTTACCGATGATGGCGCAGTGCCTATGTTGTCGTGTCGTTCGTGTGAGGTTGTGTGCTCAAACATCGAGCGACAGGGACAGTCAGTTGGGACAGGGTTTGAAAAACTGTGGAACGAGCGGGGAGATGATGTGATGATGAGTTGATCGCAGACAGACACACAGACAGACACACAGACAGACAGACAGACAGACACACAGACAGACACACAGACAGACACACAGACAGACACACAGACAGACAGACACACAGACAGACAGGAAGGCAGGGAGACAGCAAACTGACGGACAGACAGACAGACAGGCAGGCAGGGAGACAGACACACATACAGACACACAGACAGACAGACACACATACAGTCACACAGACAGACAGACACACAGATAGACACACAGACAGACACACAGATAGACACACAGACAGACACACTGAAAGGCAGGGAGACAGACAGACGGACGGACAGACAGGAACATACGAACGCACCGACGGATGGATGGATGGATAGATAGATAGATAGATAGATAGATAGATAGATAGATAGATAGATAGATAGATAGATAGATAGATAGATAGATAGATAGATAGATAGATAGATAGATAGATAGATAGATAGATAGATAGATAGATAGATAGATAGATAGATAGATAGATAGATAGATAGATAGATAGATAGATAGATAGATAGATAGATAGATAGATAGATAGATAGATAGATAGATAGATAGATAGATAGATAGATAGCCTCAGAGTAACATAGAGAGAAGTGGTGATATGGCTGCTAGTGTATCACCTGTTATCATCGAAACCAACTCAGTGCGATTATTAATTTGCTTTGATAAAGGAAAGCTGATATGACAGATAATTCGAGATCAAATGGACAATTCACTTTGTCTTTAATTCGAAGATGAGTAAGATGGCAGGACGTGTCGGAGCAAAGTGACTTTTCTTTTTCAGGAATCTGGCACCGATAGTTATCTTTATTAGAAATATGGTACCAATACTTATCTTTATTAGAAATGTGGCACCAATACTTATCTTTATTAGAAATATGGTACCAATACTTATCTTTATTAGAAATGTGGCACCAATACTTATCTTTATTAGAAATATGGTACCAATACTTATCTTTATTAGACATTTGGCACCAATACTTATTTTTACGTGAAGTTTTGTACAATTACTTATCTTTATTAGAAATCTGGCACCAATACCTATCTTTGTTAGATAGTTTGCACCAATACTTATCTTTACTTGAAATTGTGTACAATTACTTATCTATATTAGAAATCTGGCACAAAGACTTTATCTTTATTAAAAATTTAGCACTAATGCTTATTTTCAAATATTAGACATTTGGCAGCAATACCTATCTTTGTTAGAAATCTGGCACTAATGCTTTATCTTTTTAAAGAAAGCTGGCACTATAGCTCGTTTCAAATCACTTGCCCAACTTCAAAACGCTATTACTCAGTAACCGTTTGTTAAAAACTGTTGAAATTTTCCAAATGTTATTAGAATGCAAAAGACCCTTTAAATGTATATTTAACAAATATCTTGCAGCTGCAGTTTTCTTAAAGCGGCGAATTTCTTTGATGTTTGTCAAAATTGTAAATTATGAACCCCTAAATAATAGAAATTACCGTAGTTGCTGGTCTATGATTAATTTTCACTAGGTAAAGGCGTGGCCGTAATGGGGAAATAACCTAATAAGACAAAACACCAGGAGAATTATTGTCTTCTCAGTTCGAGGACGGACGATAATATCAAGGTATACCTGTATGTCCAATTTTCATAGTTGTGAGGTCCTGACCGTTTGTTGAACTAATTTAAGGGAATATAGGGGCCAACATTGTGGGGGCTATATACTTTCATTCTGAATCAGACGAGTCTAAAAGATTAATAACTGTTTGGGGTTGAACATTCCACAAACCATCATTTTTCCAATATTCCTCTTCCTGTTTTAAGACGTGGTCTTCACATTTAGCCCAATAATCTTTGTCTATATTTAATAAAGCGAGATTAGCAAGAGTCTTTACATCGCATATTTTGAATGTTGTATTTTCATCTGCCACTTGTCCTTTTAATTTTGCCCAGATTAGTTCTATTGGATTTAAATGAGCATGGTAATGTGGCAGCCTCAAACTTATATGACCGTGCTCTTGGATAATCTTATCTATTTGAAAAATCTTTGTCCTTTGTTTTTGCTTTACTAGAGATAGTAATTCAGGTTTTAAGTACATGTTATTAAATTGTATGTGCTCCTTTGTGAGCCATATCTTAATAGCATCTTTTGTACTGGATGACGTCGGGACTTTATCTTCAAGTGCAACAATGTTGTGGTACGCTGCATTGTCCATTATTAGGCAAGATGGTCGATCTAGTGATGGGAGAACAGAATTTTCAATCCAATGTCTAAATATGTGACCATTCATCTCAGAGTGATAATCCCAATTGTCTATGGATTTGAAAGAAAAATGAGCTCTGCATTCTGTATTAGTCCATGTTGTCGACTACCTGCATGAGCAATTATCAAGCGCAGTCCTTTGCTGCTAGGTATTAATCTCTTAATCTTTCCATCTGATGACTGCCATTCCTTTGGTTAGTGTGGTGAGCATTGATCCATGTTGCATCCAAGTACACAATATCATAACCTTGCTTGCGCACCTCTTTTACTTCACGTAAGTACTTGCTTCTCATGACTACTATATGTGGCTTCTCACAGATGATGTTTCGTCCATTGGAATACTTTCTGAATGTAAAGCCTGCAGCTCTCACATTCCTCCATAATGTAGACTTTGATATTTCAATACTGTTGTTCTTTTTCAGCGATACTTTTAATTTTCTTATTGTAACAGTTTCATTCATACCCAACATTTTGCGAATTTCACTTCTAATAAGTTCACTGTCGAAATTATCCAACATTTTTGCTCTTCCTTGTGATTTTGTATATTTTGAACATTGACGGTCACGTGCTTGAATCCAGCGATTAAATGACCGTTTAGATAAATCCAAAATGTGTCTTGTCCTATTCTCAGGGTTTTCTAAAGAATGAAATAATCTTCCTCGTTTAGCCTCTTTGCAAAAATAGTCATACATTTTTATTGTGATGTTTTGTAAACTGCAGAATTTCATTTTAAGACTCATGATAAATGTTATCGTTCCACGTCTACACCTCTGAAAGAACGGAAATGGAACACACAATTTCTCAGGTGTCTAATTGTGTAACAAAACCACGGCGAAAGTGTGCAAACACGTCAATTTTACCGTGTATGGATTTTTACTCGCTATTTTTAACTTAAAATACTGTAAACAGTAAGTTTTGACTACATCAATGGGTCGTTATAAATTTATATAAATCAAATAAGCAACAATAATAACCAAATGTTTTTTTTAATGAAATTAATTCCCTGTTGGGTTGTAATCATTATAACTTTACATGCAAATTTTGAACAACTTACAACAAGCGGTTAAAAAGCTATCGATTTTAAAAGTTGGGCACGAGTTATGAAACAAGCTAAAATACTTTATCTTTATTAGAAATGTGACACAAATATTTATCTTTATTAGAAATGTGACACCAATATTTATCTTTATTAGAAATGCGGCACCAATATTTATCTTTATTAGAAATGTGACAAAAATATTTATCTTTATTAGAAATGTGGCACCAATAGGTATCTTTATTAGAAATGTGGCACCAATAGGTATCTTTATTAGAAATGTAACACCAATAGTTATCTTTATTAGAAATGTAACACCAATAGTTATCTTTATTAGAAATGTGGCACCAATATTTATTTTCATTAGAAATGTGGTACCAATAGTTATCTTTATTAGAAATGTAACACCAATAGTTATCTTTATTAGAAATGTGGCACCAATAGTTATCTTGATTAGAAATGTGACACCAATATTTATCTTTATTAGAAATGTGGTACCAATAGTTATCTTGATTAGAAATG
Organism: Megaustenia siamemsis; assembly: GCA_032433765.1. Classification (NCBI taxonomy): domain Eukaryota; kingdom Metazoa; phylum Mollusca; class Gastropoda; order Stylommatophora; family Ariophantidae; genus Megaustenia; species Megaustenia siamemsis. The sequence goes on from JAVIAB010000107.1 coordinate 38,819,520, forward strand.
TGACACCAATATTTATTTTCATTAGAAATGTGGTACCAATAGTTATCTTGATTAGAAATGTGACACCAATATTTATCTTTATTAGAAATGTGACACCAATAATTATTTTCATTAGAAATTTGGCACCAATATTTATCTTTATTAGAAATGTGACACCAATAGTTATCTTTATTAGAAATGTGGCACCAATATTTATCTTTATTAGAAATGTGGCACCAATAGGTATCTTTATTGGAAATGTGACACCAATAGGTATCTTTATTAGAAATGTGACACCAATAGTTATCTTTATTAGAAATGTAACACCAATAGTTATCTATATTAGAAATGTGGCACCAATAGTTATCTTCATATAGAAATTTGGCACCAATAATTATCTATATTAGAAATGTGGCACCAATAGTTATCTTCATATAGAAATGTGGCACCAATAGTTATCTATATTAGAAATGTGGCACCAATAGTTATCTTCATATAGAAATGTGGCACCAATAGTTATCTTCATATAGAAATTTGGCACCAATAATTATCTATATTAGAAATGTGGCACCAATAGTTATCTTCATATAGAAATGTGGCACCAATAGTTATCTTTATTAGAAATGTGGCACCAATAGTTATCTTTATTAGAAATGTGGCACCAATAGTTATCTTCATATAGAAATGTGGCACCAATAGGTATCTATATTAGAAATGTGGCACCAATAGTTATCTTTATTAGAAATGTGGCACCAATAGTTATCTTTATTAGAAATGTGGCACCAATAGTTATCTTTATTAGAAATGTGTCACCAATAGTTATCTTTATTAGAAATGTGTCACCAATAGTTATCTTTATTAGAAATGTGACACCAATAGTTATCTTTATTAGAAATGTGACACCAATAGTTATCTTCATATAGAAATGTGGCACCAATAGTTATCTTTATTAGAAATGTGACACCAATAGTTATCTTTATTAGAAATGTGACACCAATAGTTATCTTTATTAGAAATGTGGCACCAATAGTTATCTTTATTAGAAATGGGACACCAATAGTTATCTTTATTAGAAATGTGGCACCAATAGTTATCTTTATTAGAAATGTGACACCAATAGTTATCTTTATTAGAAATGTGACACCAATACAAGTTTCTAATTATTAATCCAGTAGATGCTTGGTCACTATCCCAGCAATCCTAGTTTTCTATTATTAGAACAGTGTTCTGGAGACCGCTGACAGGTTGACATGCACCGGAGAGTTTGAATTGACATGAAGGATTTTCCCAACTTCGAATTAATATTCCTCTCGAATCTATGTTCTATATTCTGGGACGTTAGCAGTTAGGACCGTTCAAAGTGCGAAGCAGCAGTGTATATTCTCGTATATCGATAGTTTGTTGAGTAATGGATAAACATCGAGGGTGTAAATGGGGTAGCGCAGTGGCAGGGCGAGAGTACATGGTTCAGTTCGATCCCTCTTCAGTCAAGCGGCATGACAAAATGGCTGACTGTGTTGAGGAACCGAGCCGGCCTCATTTCTCTGTCAGGGCACATTCGTGTTAAAGGTAATGAGCCTTAATGAGCTATTGAGGAGTATAACCTAGGATTAACATTAATGGTCGCTCTGTGATAACTCTAATGTTGTCGCTGTGATGACTCTAATGTGGCTGCTCTGTGATAACTCTAAAGTGGTCGCTCTGTGTTGACTCTAAAGTGGTCGCTCTGTGATGACTCTAAAGTGGTCGCTCTGTGATGACTCTAAAGTGGTCGCTCTGTGATGACTCTAAAGTGGTCGCTCTGTGATGACTCTAAAGTGGTCGCTCTGTGATGACTCTAAAGTGGTCGCTCTGTGATGACTCTAAAGTGGTCGCTCTGTGATGACTCTAAAGTGGTCGCTCTGTGATGACTCTAAAGTGGTCGCTCTGTGATGACTCTAAAGTGGTTGCACTGTGATGACTCTAACTAGGTCGCTCTGTGATGACTCTAACTTGGTCTCTCTGTGATGACTCTAATGTGGTTGCTCTGTGATAACTCTAACTTCGTCGCTCTGTGATGACTCTAATATGGTTGCTCTGTGATGACTCTAACGTGACCGCTCTGTGATAACTCTAAAGTGGTCACTCTGTGATGACTCTAAAGTGGTCACTCTGTGATGATTCTAATGTGGTCCCTCTGTGATAACTCTAACGGTCGCTCTGTGATGACTCTAATATGGTTGCTCTGTGATGACTCTAACGTGACCGCTCTGTGATAACTCTAAAGTGGTCACTCTGTGATGACTCTAAACTGGTTGCTCTGTGATGACTCTAATTTTGTCGCTCTGTGATCACTCAAATGTAGTAGCTCTGTGATCACTCTAATGTGGTCGCTCTGTGATGACTCTAACTTGGTCGCTCTGTGATGACTCTAACTTGGTCGCTCTGTGATGACTCTAAATGGTCGCTCAGTGATGACTCTAATGTAGTCGCTCTGTGATGAATCTAAAGTGGTCGCTCTGTGATAACTCTAAAGTGGTCACTCTGTGATGACTCTAAAGAGGTCACTCTGTGATGACTCTAATGTGGTCCCTCTGTGATAACTCTAATGTGGTCGCTGTGATGACTCTAAAGCTGTCGCTCTGTGATGACTCTAAAGTGGTCACTCTGTGATGACTCTAAAGAGGTCACTCTGTGATGACTCTAATGTGGTCCCTCTGTGATAACTCTAATGTGGTCGCTGTGATGACTCTAAAGCTGTCGCTCTGTGATAACTCTAAAGTGGTCACTCTGTGATGACTCTAAAGAGGTCACTCTGTGATGACTCTAATGTGGTCGCTCTGTGATGACTCTAATGTGGTCGCTGTGATGACTCTAAAGCTGTCGCTCAGTGATGACTCTAATGTGGTCCCTCTGTGATAACTCTAATGTGGTCGCTGTGATGACTCTAATGTGGTCGCTGTGATGACTCTAAAGCTGTCGCTCTGTGATGACTCTAATGTGGTCGCTCTGTGATGAATCTAACTTGGTCGCTCTGTGATGACTCTAATG